>JANHMN010000007.1:82262529-82281764 GCA_030674055.1 Rhabdomys pumilio
TGTCAGCTGTGCCTTCTGTGCCAGGTGTGCCTTCTGTGTCAGGTGTGCCTTCTGTGTCAGGTGTGCCTTCTGTGCCAGGTGTGCCTTCTGTGCCAGGTGTGCCTTCTGTGTCAGCTGTGCCTTCTGTGCCAGGTGTGCCTTCTGTGTCAGCTGTGCCTTCTGTGTCAGGTGTGCCTTCTGTGTCAGCTGTGCCTGTCACCAGCCACCTCCTGCCTATGAGTTGCTGTTTCTAATCTGTCAAGTGATGAATCAGATGGTCAGAGCTGTTAGGACTACTTGTAAATTAAAAGCCACATTCTTGGAGATAGTCAGAGACCTTCCTTCCAAAGAGCCCTGAGCAGTCTTTGGCAGCTGCCCTCTGTCTTCTCAGACTTCTCTTATCTAGCTCCTGCTTGATGGTTGTAGGGCACTGGCTTCTATATGCAAGAATATACCTTGTGATATACAGTGAGGAACACACCAGAGTTCAGGATAAGACATGTGTCCCCATGCAGAGGTGACACCTTGGCGACTCCCTTAGCCACAGAGGCTATCTCAACTCCATTTCTTCACTAGTGAAATGAGTACAACACTCCTAAGCCACCACCTTCAACAAGGTTGACTGAATTAAGAATGAATTACTATGAAGACAATATTTTTTATGTGCATGTATGATGTATTTGTTCATGTGTATGTATAAATATGTACATGTACATGTATTGATGTGTGTGGCATGGCTATCTGAAGTTGATTTGGGACGTTTTCAGCAATTGTTATCCACAGTTTTAGGAGGCACGCATGCCACGGCATATACCTGGATGACAGAGTGACTTGTACTTTGATCTTTCTGCTACCATATGTATCATGTGGTTGAAATCAAGGCATCGGCTTGGCTGCTAGCTTATTTGTTTGTCTGTCTGTCTGTTTCCCACTGAGCCATCTTAATGCCTATTCATCTTATTATTGAGACAGAGTCTCACTGAACTTGGAATGCACTCATTTGACTTGGCTGGCTGGCCAACAAGCTCCTGGGATCCTCCTGTCTCTGCCTGTCCAGACATATGCTGCCCACTGATATTTCTTACATGGGCTCTGGAAACAGACCTTGGGCTTATGAAGCAAGCACCTAACTATCTGTTAAGAACAATCATTATGCTTGCAGGTATAGTATCCACAGCTGCCTGTTTCTGTGAATAAAGTTTTATTAAAACACAGCTTCGTCTGTGCTTTAAATATTTTATACAGTTTCTCTGGAGCTATAAGGGCAGGTTCAGAAGTCACAGGAGAAATCATAAAGCCCCAAAGCTAAATATTTACAATTCAACCCTATGCTAAAAACTACTGAACCATCCCATCAAGAAATATTTTATCTTTCAGCAAATGAGATTTTATTTTCCCCACAAAAAAATAATTAAGTGACCCAATATGGACTATGTTCTAACAGTATCACGAGCTGAGCAGAAAACATCGAGGAATAAAAATAACCATTACATTAACGGCACATAAGAAATTCAATGTATAGGTTTCTGCCCTGCAAATCTGTTACTGTAAACATGAAAGCCCTAAGAAACACACCAAACTTAATATCTAAAAGGAATAATTAGCTCAGAGCAGAAAATTATTTCTGGTGTGCATGCAGGGGGAAGAATCGGTAATGCATTACTCCTATTGTGTCAGCCGTGCGGCAGTGAGGCCCACAGTCCTCAGTGCCAAACACGCTGTGGGAACACAAATATTAATCAAAATGACATCTCCAATTTTTCCCCTTCCTAATCAGGCCTAAACATCACGGGACATCCAGTAGATCAATAAGTAAAACTGGAAGCTCACAGCACTCGATGCTTTAGCTCTGCCCTCAGCCAGGACAAGAGTCTTCAATGCTAACCAACAATCCCTTATGCTGGTCATCCAAGATGAGGTGAGCATGCCCACCTTTGACCCAAGTGCATCACCCAGACATGCATCCAACCATGCCACCTGTCACAGAAAGACCGCATACGGTTTCAGCAGGAAAGCGGCATGGGAGTGAGTAGCTCTAGAAGCTCTTTTCTTTCCAGGCCCTTTTCCTTGATTTCCTACCCCACTGATACTTGCTATTTTCCCCTACTCTGGGCTCTGGAGGTGTGCGGGTGCTGGGAAATGTCTGACTCACTTCTGTCGATTGATTCCTTCTTTGTGTTTAGAGGAGGCAGAATACTGGAACAAAGAACACATCCAGCCATGTGTTTCGAACCCTGTTGAGTGAATTGCACAGCCACAGGCAAGGGGACAAAGGCCCAGAAAAACTCCTAGAGTAGAAAAAGCATTGTCCTCTCTCTGAGGAGGTATCACCAGCTTCAGGACCCTGTGGGATAGTGAAGCAGAAAGCTCCAGGCCACTTACAGCCAGGCAGCAGCAAGGAAAGAAGGACTGAAGCCGAGAACTCAGGCCCCAGCCCCTGAGGGGCCTGAACATCACTTACTATTTATCCACCCATTCACTAGCTCATTTAGCTGTGTGCTAGGGATATCAGTGAGCAGGATTATTCTGTTTCTTAGGTTCCTCTTAAATGCTTTTGATCTTAGCCAGGATTTTCTGCTCTCTAACATTATGAAAATACATGTAAAAAATATTTCTAACCCCAGGGTTTTTCACTTTTACATAAGAATAATAAAATTTAAAGATTAAAATATGATAAAGGAGATGGTACCATCTTAACCCCAGCCTGATCACCAGCTTTGGAAGGAAAAAATAGTCCCTTAAATGTTAAGCAAATGGGGCTAAAAGAGATGGCTCAGATGTTGAAAACATTGTCTGCTCTTCTCAGTATTTCATGGCAGCTCAAAAGCATGAATAGCACTAATTCCAGGGTATCTGACATCCACAGACATGTGGTACACTGATATATAAGCAGGCAAAATACCCTTACTCATAAAAATAAGTATATATAGACCTAAAAAAAAAAAACAAAGGCAACACTCAAGCAAAAAAAAAAGGAATTGCTGAAATTAAAGCCAACACTACAGAAAACTGATTCCAGACACAAGGCTAAAAGAAATGAAGTAGACTTAGTTAGAAAATTACTTGAAAGACTAAAGAGCTGATTTACTACAGAATGTTATGTCTCAAATTTCTGTGTTTTGTAACATTAAAACAAGCAAACAGACCAAAAAAAAAAAAACCTGGCTAGGGATGCAGCTCAGGCAGTGGAATATTTAGTCTCCAGTATTGTGTAAAATAGGTGTGGTGATCCGTGTCTATAATTCTAGCATTTGGAAGGTGAAGGGAAGAGAATCAGGCCAAGGTCACCTTGGCTATGTCTCAAGACCCTATCTAAATAGACAACCTCCCCCAAAAGAAACGAAGTAAACATAGTCTGTAGGAAGTCAGAAGTCTGTTGACCATTAGGAAAGAATTTGGGAAAAGTGAGGGACATGCGACCCATATGAAGACTCAGATAAATATGTAAGTAATACTATGTAGATTGAGTTGATGTTGTTGTTTTTTTAAGATACCAACACAGTTAATACAGGTAAATAACGTCATTTAGAACAAACACTCCATAGGTTAATTTGGCAGGAAATTATTTGATACGCTTGATATTGATTATGTGTGCTTATTTAATATAACAACACTTGTACGGAAACTGTACTCATAGCCAATTCTAGGAGACTCATGAGTTCAAATATGTTCCATTAGTGACAGCCATGACACTGACCATTGTCCATTGGACAGCCCAGCTCATCTGCTCCTACCTCCTGTATCCTGTTCCATGCTCACTGAGACTGATGCTGAGAACCAGCCCTTTCACCTCTGATGTCTAGTGGGATGAAATAACGAAGGTGACTGTAAGAGGATGAGAATGGCTTCAGTGCTCTTCCTGCTTCCACCCTGCATATCTGGCTAGAGCATCCTCTGAACTTCCTGGTTTTCAGTTGAGTTCTGGTTCTTTCTGCTTCCCTTATCAGGGCAGGAAGAGGGAGAGAGAGACATCCCTGATGGTACCCATACCCATGTGCTAGGGAACTCATCACTCACTCCCTCATTCCCAGTCTGCTCCCTCACCCCTTCTCACACACTTGCAAGTATTCCATTTGTGAATTTCTCATCACTTGATAAATATGAGTTCAATTTATCTTCCTGCTAGAACTATGATTAGAATATAATACAGGCATCTGATTATTGACATGGAACCGTATATAGCAGTAAGGAGCTAGATAGGATTTATGTATGTTCTGATGGGGAGGTGGAACTGTTTGTTTCTGCATATATAGTAGAACCATGAACCTTTGTGAATGATGACATAGTTCTTTATTTGTTCTCAATTTTATTATCTATAAAAATTAGATTTGGTCACCAAATATCCACACTTAAATGTAAAAACTGCATATGAGAGTAAGCACTTGTGTTTTACAGGTAAGGGTTTTACAGAGGCAGTTAAAATATGGTATAATGTGATGATGATGATGATGATGATGATGATGATGATGATAATGATGATTATGGTGATGGTGATGGTGATGATGATGAAAATGATGGCTTAGTTAACATTATTAATGAGTTACTTCTGTTTTCTAATATGAGAGATATTGTGTGATCTAATCCTGTATGGTTATATCTATTCCACAGACAAGAGAACTTTCTTGAAGACAAGCCATGTGACTTGCCCATAGCCAGAATGTTCTTCCCTAACAGCTCCTGGAGACAGTCAATGTTTCAGAGTCTCTTCTACCCACCATATTTAACTATCTCTCAGATCAATAGATTATACACAGTTTTTTTTTTTAATTTTCTGAATTTGAGCTGAAAAAATGGCTCAATAGTTATGAGCATTGGCTGCTCTTGCAGAGGGCCCGATTTCAATTTCCAGCACCCGTGTGGAAGCTTACAACTAAAACTCCAATCCCTGGGGATACAATGCCCTCCTCTGGCCTCCTCCAGTATTAAACGCACATGGTGCACAAGCACATACATAGAGAGAAAACGGCAATTACTTTGGCAAAGTATAAGTCCAAACTATATTAGGAACCCCCAGTCTGTAAACAACACCCAACACAAACCACCACTGTTCGATCAATTAAAACAGTGCAGTAGATTCTGTGGAACATACTTCTGAGAGACACCCTCTAACTCACAGTCAGTAATTACATCTCTCTTACTTGGTATGTTCCCAGTCCTTTCTGAATGTATTATTCTGTCTTCAGATCCCTAATCAAACTTGAAAGGAAAAAGAAAACCCCTTCAGTGTTCCAAAACCCCAAGCTCTATGGTGCGGAATCAAAAAGTTCAGTTGAACTGCTTAGTCTTCAGTTTCCCTGACTCAAGTTTTGTTGGAGTTTTTATAATTAATTATATTCCATTATTACTGATCATCAATTAGCTCAAAATGTTGCTGAGTTGGTGACTGTGCTGAAGAAGGCAGAATTTAATGATAATTTGAGACCAGTAGGACACTAAATTTCTCTCTTGTTAATAATTAAAGTAGATAACTTATGTTTTTATTTATAGCTTCCAGAAATATCCGGCTCATTCCTGAGTGCCGCCCTGTCAGCTAATCATCAGCTGGTCAGGATCTGACTTAGGCCACTGTGTTTTATTTCCTACAGTTCCACTAAAGCTATAAATGTAGCCCAAACCAAAGGTAAAACAACTGAGGTCATCGCTGAGTGAGTTGTGGAACTTTCCTTCTGTCATATCACAGACAAAGGAAAAACTGGGCTAACCTTTCTGCTTACCTGTTTCAATTTCCCAGATGTAGACAGAGTCATCTGTACAACCAACAATGAGAAAGTTCTCGACTGGATGCCATCTGATTGTCCTCACAGGGAAAAGGTGCTTCCGGGCACGCAGCAGGCACCGTCTCCCTTCCAGGTGAAGGAGAGCCAAGGAATGGTCACCACACACACAGCAAAGGATTTGACCATCACTTCGCTGCAGAAACAAAACAGGCTTACTTAAGTGAGAAGTCACATGCTACCATAACTCCCTGCACTGTTCTTCCCAGGCTATTTACAAGAGTGCATTTCTGCATTGCACAGAACTTCTTCACAGGGCACTCAGGGATCAGCTGTAGATACAGAGCAGAGTTTAAAGTCACCAAACTACCAGGAAGGTCAGGAGGCAGAAGTGAAGGGAAAAGGGAACAGCCAGATACCTCTTGTAAGATAGAGAAAAGTTCCATTACTCAGCAAATTCAGCAGGCAGTGCTGATGTCAGAAACGGCACAGAACACAATAAAGCCCAGAACTCATTTGTCACCACAAAAAGAAGCTATTTGTGGACACAAACTTAGGCCCAAGGGTACTGAGCGCTGAGACTTTCCACTTAAAGCCTCACAATGTGATTTGGTGCAGTTCCCAGAACTTCAGATTCTAATCCAAACAGAAAACTTAGTGTAGACATAACCTAAAACAGGGCAGCATTAGATGGTTCCTGCTGAAGGTGCTCCCTCAAACACACAAGGACATAAGGAGGTTCACAGGACAGTACTTCTAAAGACAGTTGCCAAAGTCGTCAGTCAGCTTCACCACCCAACCTGGGCAACTAATAGATAAAATGAAGAAAAAAACCCATGTTTAATAAGTGACCTGGAGATGTAGTAATAAAGGACACTTTTCCAGCATGCACACAGCCCCAAACTCAATCTTTAGTACTACATGGGGGGCTGCTGAGCTATCCAGAATGACAGCTCAGGGGTAAGTGATGGCTAATCACTTTTTGGGGAATTGAACAGTAGGTTTTCTTTCCCAACTCTAAGGAGACTAAAGAAATTCTAAGGGGAAAAAAATATCACAAAATGGCAGATGTGATAGAGATGGAGCGTAGACTTCAGAATGGGTCAGGTGTCATGGCTCTCCAGACAGCCTATCTTGTAGAGCACAGGTATATTCCACAGCTTCTGGAGTATGCAGCTTCAGGTAATGGAGAAAAACACACACGTGCACAAATCCACATACCCAGACATACCAACAGATGCACACACAGGCACATACATGTGTACACATGTACAGCACACATACACAGTCACAAGAATACAAATCATATGGCCATGTGTGAGCATACATTATATGACCCACACCAGGTCAATTCAACACTGCATCCTAAACTCTCGAAGATGAAATAATTCATAGAAAAAGAGATGGAGTGGGGGTGCAGAATAACCTGTAGGAATAGGAGAAAGCCTCAGAATAAAATATATTCCACAGTATTCCAAATGTTCACACGGGGGTTTCTAGAGCAGCATTTCACTGTTTAGTGTAACCCTTTGTGACCAAGAAACACGTTTCATGTTTTAGCACCAAAATACAGCATCAATCTCTCCAAGTTTACCTATATGGACTTAATTCCATAAGCCAATCTAACTCACTAAACACCTTGCCACATACTTTCCCCCCCTAAAATCTAGTTCATATTTTAACATTTAACTCTTCGTGAACTGGATTTAAGTTGATATCATGAGAAGATAGGAACTATCACAATGTCACTTCCCCTAACAAGGTAGATGGTGTTCATAAACTCAACATTTATCAAATGCTCACTCAGTACTTACTAAGGAAGTGAAAGCTAAATCTGTATTCACATATTCCTACATTCTTTGACTTGGTTTTGCGTAATCTTTGATTTTACTTTAAAATTCCATACTGAAAATTAAGACAACTAGGGAGGAAAATATGATGACTCACTCGCTTGGTAACTAAGAGGATTTCATAAAGTGACCCAATGTTTTCTTTAAAAAACATTATTTGGGTAACACATTATAGTAAAATTAAAACTCGTATTGAGAAGTTAAGGGCAAACTTGGCAAAAGTAGCTGGCTAACTGTCTGCTGACAGTGTGAGTATTTGGTGTTTGTTTTTTTTTTTTTTGTTTGATTACTTGTGGGAATGTAGGTTGTGCTGCTGTTTGCTTTTTATATTGTGTGCTGTTCTTTATTCTTCCTGTCACTTACTTTCAAGTTCTCTGGTGACATCAAAAGTCTTGTTACTGGACCAGCTTCCAAAGAGAATGTGTGCAGAATTTCCTCAGTAAAAATATCCCACAGGATCACATAGGAGCCTCGATCTCCAGACACCATCCAACTTTGGTCTAATTTTGAAGCAAGATTGTGGGGGTAAAGTAATGAAGTCACGCTCTGGTGATGGCCTCTGAGAAGGGTGTGGCACGGGGAATCTGGAAAGTGGTCAGACACCAAATAGCAGAAAGTTATTTTTCAGGTCATACATTTTTGACATACGGATGCAGCTGGCTGAGATTATTGAGCAGCCTTAGTAGGCCATCTCAAAAGACAAAATTCCCCATCAGAAGCTAGAACAAGCTTTGAGTGAGGCAGAAAGTTCAGTTGTTCAAGTCTCCTGTTCACTGATGGCTGTTGACATTCCAAAACATGGGGGGACTAGTCACATAAATGGCCTTCTTCATGTAAATGGCCAAGTTAAATTTAACAGAAAAGAAAAGCAAATGTCACAGGACATTTTGCTATGAAAGATGTTTAAAATTATCAAGTTTTACCTCCTTGTCATTGTTTACAGGTAAAGTATCCCAGGCTCGAATAGGTCATTCAACTCCTTGTATCAAAAGCTGGCCACAGTGTTTAATCTTAGCTGCTCAAGGAATCGTCCCCTTTTCCCGGGAATCAATCACTTTCTCCACATGCTGCCTCAACATGGACACACTGATCCTTTTGCTCCTTCTGAGTCACACGTTCTACCCACTCTGTAAGATGCAGGTAATGACAACTGCCCTTGCTTGGGGCAGACTGTTGAGTGAAATGAATATATTCTCAGCACATGTCTAGCACCCGGGTAGTACGTGGACACGTGGGCATGTGGATACCTGGGCACATGGCCTTTCAAACAATATCTGAAGTAGAGCTGAGCCTAATGGTAACCTGCTTCTCATGCCTCTGGCCCCTGCTGCTCCCTCCATGGCTATCCACATTTTCCCAATTAGAGAAGACCATTTGCCAGTCTCTTTATTCAAACTGAAAAGGAATCTCAAAGTTATTTTGTTTTGTTTTCTATTCTGGTCTCAGCCAGCAGTAATGCACGTCAGTTCGGAAGCTGTCTGTCAAGTGTAAACTTCTGTTGTTTTCTTGATATTAGGATAAGTTGGTCCAGATTGAAATGTCTGCAGTCACCATTTTCTCTGACTTTTAATGACAGCTGTTTACCTACTTATTATCTCTTCCAGTATCCTTGCCATTTGCTGCTCAGCTGTCAATCACAGAATCCGTGAGTAACTAAAGTGTGCTGAAAAATCAGAACAGGGACTGAAAGAGGATGTTCTAATTAAAAGAAAAATTATATTTAAAAAGAAAAACAAAACAAGAAAATTTAGGATGTGTAAAGCCCTAGGTTTGATTCCCGGTACTGCAGGGGAAGAAGAGGGAAGCTTATTTGTGTGATTTCCTAGTAAAATGTTTATCTAGCATGCCTGATGCCCTAAGTAGACCCCACCAAAAAAGGAAAAAGAAAAAAACCAAACAAAACCCAAGAACATACAATTTTTACTATATATTCTAAAATCTCCGTACCCTCCTATCTTCTCTCCCCTTACAAGACAACTCGTTGTATAATGACACTTATTTAAATAAGTAGGTATTAATTGTCACAGTGCAGACATGAATAAGAACACAGAGTTCATATACAAGGAAATACAAATAAATATAGGAAGATGCCATTTTATTCCTCATTAGTGAAGATTTAAATGTTGAAAATGTAAAAGGTGGTCAATATCTAGGAGAACACTTGATATTTCACAGGTTATTATCGGATATTCATGTATATACTGAGATAAGTCCTCTATAAAGCAATTAGATAGCTTAATTTCCAAAATCAAAATCGCAAACTAACATTGATGTAGTCATTCAAGGATAATCAATTCCAAATCCTGCATCGTAGCCAGAGGCTGGAAAACCTAAGCACCGATTAACAGAAAGGTTTCCAGTTTAAATTTTGATTATTGTTTGTTATTTAAAATGAGCTCATGAATAATGAGAACCAAAACTATTTTATTAATATTTATTTAATAATAACTCAGCATGGCATAGATTTTACTAATACAATTAAAACATTGTATACAGTGTGCTGGTATGTGTGTGTGCTCACACATTCATATATACACATACATAGACACGCATACAGTTTCAGGAAGTATAGTGAAACAATTATGTACAGTGGCCTTTGGTAAAAGCCAAAGTTGAAATTAAAGTGGGGAGCAAAACTTCTGGTGGAGCAATACAACTCTCTGCTTGAGTCTTTACAAAACCCATGTACATGCTTAATTTGGTATTAAATTATGCACAAATTTATCTGCAAATGCCAGCAAAGGACTGAGGCTTCTGAATCATGTTAGTATAGCATGTAGATCAGATAAATAAGGTGAATACAGAGAAGACAAATTCAGTCACCTTTCAATAAAGAGCCCCTTTCTAGAAGTCTAGCTTTGGCAGCATTCAGAGCCTTTGTGATGAAAATGGTCCCATCCTCACAGCCACAGATGAGCTTATCAAGATTCGGAATGTACTCTGATGAGGTGATGGTGACTGTCATTCCCACCTCATCTCTGGACCCAGAGAAATGGTCTGTGATGCTCTGTGACACTGTTTGATGCTTATCAAAGTTATCCTGAAGAGTCCAGGTGGTAGTTATTGGTATTTCTGAAAGGAACACATGTACAGGAAAAAGTTGGTTTATTTATTCACAATAGATATGAAAACTATGTAAAGATATCATTTCTTTAGAAGTATGAGCCCAGTGAAAAGTTCAGTCACATTCAGTAGATAGATAAATAGATAGATAGATAGATAGATAGATAGATAGATAGATAGATAGAGATAGAGAGATATCTTAGGATGATCAACTGAAGTTCATTCAAATTATGTTGGTTGTATTTGTATATCCACAAATCTTAATTATATCTGTTTCAATATATATCTTGTACAGACAACAATGTCTGTAAAAGTTGCTTTTCAGAAAATAAGATTAGAAATAGAAACTGATGGGGTTACACATGGCTCAGCATCAAATAGCATGCACTGCTCTCCTAGAGGACCCAAGTTCAGTCCCCAGCACCCACATTAAGTAGCTCACAGTTTCCTATAACCTGAGCTCCAAAGAGGCTCAGACACCAATGGCTTCTGTGGGAACCTGCACCAATGCGTGCATGTTCACAGCAAACATATACTCATAATTAAAAATAAAAGAGATGGAAAATGGCAAGCTGGGCATAGGACGCACACCTTTAATCTCAGTATTTAGGAGACAGAAGCAGGCAGATCTCTGTGAGTTTGAATTCAAAGCCAGCTTGTCTACCTAATGAGACACTGTATTAAAAAGAGATGGGACAAGGAAGACAAAACTATCTTACCTCTAGGGGAACCATCAAACTTAGATATGGGGACATCTGGGATATGCCACAATGTAATTCTTCCTGAGACTTCTCCAGAGAAAAGTACCTTGTAAAAAGGCTCTTTCCGTTCATTCATGTAGCCCATGACGAAATGCAGGTTCTGAAAAATAAACCATGAGTCTAGCACAGGTAATAATTAATGTCCTGCCCACTGGGAAGACAGAAGTCAGACTTCAAAACTGAACCAAACCTCCATTATCATTATTTTTAATAATGACCTCCACCATCATTATTTTTAGTTTGTACACACATGCCCACCTTGGAACTGCAGCCTTCTTTCATGTCAGCTGAGACTTGCAGAATATAAGGGGGTTCTTTCAGGAGACACACAAACCCTTCAGCAGATAGGTTCCCAGTAGGAACCAATGAGAACTCTCAGTGATACAGAAATAACCGATGGAATTCCATGGAGACTCCAAACACTGACCCTGGCCTGTGCCGTGTTGCTGCAGAACACTCTTCTAGGTTTACTGTGATCAAAATCTTAAAATTAGATTACCCTATTTATAGTTCACTAGATTCTAGGTATTTCTTCCACTTAAAGTACGATGTGGAAGGCAGAAAAAAATTGGATATCTAAAGAAGAATCATTGGAAAGTGAAACATCTGCTTTTGTGTTCATACCTGGAGAGACAAAACTAGATAGCTTTCCATTTAAAAAGAATTGTTTTATTTTATGTGTGTAGTTGATGACCTGCGTATATATCTGTGTACCATGTGTGTACCCTGCCTGTGGAAACTAGGAGAGGACATTGGGTGCTCTAGAATTGGGGTTACAGGTGGTTGTGAGTCACCATGTACGTGCAGGGAATCAATCCCAGGTCCTCTAGAAGAGCAGCCAGTGCTCTTAACTGCTGAGCCGTCTCTCCAGCCCCAGCTTTCCAATTTTAAAACAGTGGTTTTATATAGCTTTGATATTTGCTTGTTAGGGCAGAAATTTCTGAGTGACATTTCCACAGATTTCTGTGGAAAACTGTGTTGGTAAAAGTTCACCGTGAGGCCAAAAGGGAGCAAACAGCAGGCTCTTCAGAATAACAAAAATGTCTTCCTGAGTGAGCCACAGCACTGCTTTGTGACAAGGCTTCGCTACTGTTCACTAAGGACTTTAGAAATGTCCCCGATGCATGCTGTAATTTTAAAGGTGTTGTTTGTTTGATTGTGTGTGTGTGTGTGTGTGTGTGTGTGTGTGTTTCTGCCTCAGCAGCACCCAGGGTTCTCAGTTTTGGCTGAGAGATTTTTAACCAAGGTTTTGCAGCAAAACATTAAAGGGGCATGATGGCTGTGGGGCTTCCAAGAGCTCTGCTGCCTAATTAATCAAATCACCGTTCTGCCCACAGCCACATGCTCTCATGCCTGATATGTCACTAACGTAAAGCTCTTCCTCTTAGTGAAGTACCGTTTTGGGTAATTAACTGATGAGTGACTCTACAGGTTAAAAATCACTTTGAATAACACCCCTGGAATAAGACAGTTACTTAGAGCTCAGATGTGGTTAACTGTCAAAGGTATAGTCAAGCCAAGTAGGAAGCTCACAATTATATTCTCAACTATCTGCTGTAAACCTTAATTATGGTTGTTTGAAGAAAATTTTTTTCTCATAAGAATAGCTAAGTACATGTAAAAACGATCTGGGTGTATAGTTAAGCTTTGGGTTTTTTTTGTTTTTGAAGTATAAAAACCATTTCAATAAAGTTTCAGAACTGGAGCAGGTATTTCAGAATGTTAAGAATGTGCTGTGGAATAGATCAAAGGAAAAACATGAGGTGTGTGTGTGTGTGTGTGTGTGTGTGTGTGTGTGTGTGTGTGTGTGAGAGTGTGTGAATTCATAAAATAAAGTTCCAGTAATGGTGCATCTAGGTGAAGGGCACGTACATGTTAATCATACTATTCCCATAAACTTTTCAACAATTGAAACATTCCCAGCTACACTAGGCAGTCAATATTTATGGTGGTGAAATTAGAATTTTAATATCTTCTTTATTTACTTCTACATTTGTAATCTTCCTACGATGAACAGGCATTGTTGTATCAATCAAGAATTCTTATGGGCGACATTTTCTCTTTGGGAGCCATTAACACTCAAAGTTGATTTTCTCATTTTACAACTTAATCTAATGCTTTGATTTCATTTTTGCAAGTCTGAGTTTATTCCAAAGCAAAAAGCCAGTTTGAGGCCACTCTTCCTGCCTTACCTTATTTTCCTCCACAGAAGTGGAGCAGAGTAAGTGAGGGTAGACGGTCCCCTTCAGGACGCCTCCATCGGCAGGGCATGTGCATTTGGCAAGTCCACTACATGGGGAAAATTATAAACAAAATTTAGAGTCTTTCATTTGCTTCCTTGTCCCCTTCCACTTTCAAAAGCCGGATGGCACCGTTCGAGTTTCTAAACTCCAGTTAAAAACTGTTGGGTTAATAATTACGAGTGACTTTTTGAAAGCCCTGCACCAGCTGTACAAGTTCTACATGGCTAATCTCATGCCTTCATCCCCTGCTGTGCTGTACAAAGGCAGAGGCCGTGCAAGCCCAGAGTAAATCTTCCAGTGCCAAAGTTGTTTTGTTCTGGGTTTTGATCAGGGGCCGCATGCAGAGGGTTTTCCATAATAAACCTCCCCAAGTTCATTTTCTACCTGAATGTTCTGAACGCCGCTCCCATCTGAGCCCACCTGTTCAGCAGCTGATAGATATAACTGTGGCCGTCTTCTGTCCAAACAAGGATCCTGTGGGCAGCAAGCACCTCTCCCCCAGCAAAGAATTGTCCATCTCTGCTAACTTCAGTCCACAGAAGGGAAAAGTCACAATAGTCATAAATCTGCAAGACAGTGCAATTGTACATTAATAAAGGCTGGAAATAGAGTCTGCCTGTAAGATTAGCAGTGAATTATGCTTATAAAGACTATAGAGATGATGAAATTAATGCTGCAGACTATTGCATATTAAAAAACATACATACCGTACTCACGGGTGAAGATAAAATGTAATTTTCTAATATTTCACAAGACTTATTCTTTCACATTTAGCCTAAGGTAGGTTGAAGTGGATAAAGGTATCCGGCTGGCTTATTCTACCGTTAAGCATGGAAGGTCAAATCCTACATTTTAAAATAGTTTTATTCTTCCCACATGAATAGTCTCAGTATAGCACTTGAATTTTCCTTATATATAAGATATTTGTGTAGTAGAAAACCTTTGCTAAATTGAGTGCTTTAAGTTTTTGACAATATATTATTTTGGCACAAGTCAGATAGACTTCTGATAGCAGTTATGCAAAACATTAAAGAAAATCAAACTGACATTGGGTGATAACTTTGCTTTACTCTTGGAGAAATCACAGAATAGATTCACAAGAAAAGAAGAAACATCCCCTAAAACAGTAGTGGCACAACAGAAAACAATCCAGAAATATGGTCTATGTATATTTGTAGTAAGTACTAAATTCATACATTGTTTTTAAAAACAATTGGAAGATTCATTTCTTTTTTAATAATTGGTTTTTATTTTGTGTGTATGAGTGTTTGTTTGCATGAATGCATCATGTGTACAAATTACTGAAAAGGCCAGATGAGAACGTAAGATCCCTTGGAAAGGGAGTTGCAGATACTTGTAAGCCACCATGTGGGTGCCAGGAATAGAACTTTGTCTTCTGCAAGAGGAGCTAGTGCTTTTAAGTACTGAGACATTTCTCCAGCCCTTAGAAATGATTTTTATAGTCATTTATTTGTGGTTGATAAAACTAGAATTTATTGGTTCACATACACTATCTTAGGGAGTAAAGTAATTGAGTGCACATCAATAAGACAGATATAAAAGACTAATTGCTCCATGTCTTCACACTATTACATGAAGGATATTTTTCCCCAATATTTAAACCATATTTTCACTGTTTGACACAACAGAAAAACATTTCAATTGTACATCACCAGCACTTTTAATACCTTCCAACACTTAGAAAATACCACCAACAGAAGTCTCTCTGTGTAGGTGCAAAATCGTATTGCCTGACAGTTGAAAGAGTCAAGAAACTTGGATTCTTTTTCATAGACATCTTGCTTTTCCTTTAAAAGAAAAAAAAACATTTTAATACAAAGTCCAGGAAATGTCCACATAAACAAAAGGCACAATTCTCATATCCATGACAGAGCTCCTTCCTATTATTATGCAGGGGAAAGTATCCAAGGTTCCTTTCCAGTGTTTTGACCTAAACATTATTATACAAAGACGCTATGAGCAGAAATTCCCCTGAGATTCAAGGTCTTATTTTTGAAAATCAACTAAACACCATTCTACAAAGAACAATAATAAGTGGTAAGAACATAAAGTTACTGTTTTGCAGCCAGAGCAAAAAGGGGAGGCCATAAAAATGTTAAAATTCAAAATAACAATAACAAACCAAATCTGTAGTGTCTTAATGATGAAAACCACAAGGAAACAATACAAGAGGTGCTTTAAAAAAAAGACAGGTATAAAAGACAACAATGGGCAGCAAAACCTTCTGTAGACTTCTGATATTGCTGGGTAGTGTAGGGCTTTCTAAACAGTGAAAAGCAACTAAATGAAGAAATTGCCACAGACTGTGTAGGGAAACCTAACGCATGCTGTGTTTCACCTTTTGTCTGTCACTTTGACCCTAGACTGATGGAAGGAAGCAGGTGACTATGCCAGCATCCCCAGAAAAGTGGTCCTCCTATGTATCTGTCTGTTACAGCTCCCGTACCCCAGAAGAGTCCTAGTGGGAGGAGACAGAACAATGTCTACTAATATTTTTTAAATTGAAAATATAATCTTTTCCTCTCCCTACTCCTCCCCTGCATCTGTGTGTAATAAATAAATAAATCTATACTATGTATGGAGTCATGGTTGGAAGGACACAATTCAAATGTCTCGGTGCCCACCCCTGGAAAGATATCATTTAAACCTTCAACTGTGAACATGCACCACTCTCTCATGGTTTGAAATTTTCAATGAATAGTGATTGAAATAATGAAAAAACGAGTGGTTTCCAGGCCAACCTGAATGCTGTTGATGGATGAGGAGAGGTCCCATACTTTGAGCTCGCCGGTTACAGATACAACCAAGAGAGAGTCTTCTGCAAAAAGAAGAAAAGTCACATATGAGCTGTCAGCCAGGGGACCAGGATATTGTCAGTATTACCTCAGAGACACTCAACGATTGCAAAGGACTGGGTCGGAAATACATGATTAGCTTTGATTTTTGTTAAGGGAATGATTTCATTCCAGGTTCTAACACCCTATGTGTGTGCAGAATACAGCTAAAGGAAAAGCCATGGCACCTGCCAGGCAACGGTTGTGTTGAACCTGTTACAGATGGGAATGTAGAAACAATTCCCATTGTATGCGGGCATTACCAACTACAAAAAATAAGTTTCCGTGGTATATCCAGAAAAAGGGTCCCACTGCTACAGAGAGGGGGGAGGGAGGGAGGCAGACAGAGAAAAAGAAAAGAAGGCGAAGGGAAGAGAATAGGAAGAGGAAAAGGAACAGGGAAGGAAAAAGAAAAGCCAGAGACAGAACACACAAACAACCCAACTGACTGTCCCTCTCAGCAAGCAGAACTAAGAACTGGGTCATAGAAACAGATTCTCTTTTGCGTGTCTTCACCTCCTGCTGGCTTCCTTACTTGACCCACTTGAGGAGGAGATCTGAGTTTCCCCTGCCATGGTTTAAAGAGCTGCCCCCCGCCCCAGGACAAGGTGAACACCAACAGTGACTCAGCTCTAGCTTGACAGTTTCTGTAGCATCTCACCAGCCTCTGCACAGTCTTAGACGCTGAGCCGCCCACTGTTACCTTACCTTGAATTCTCACGGAGTGAACGATGCACATGCATTTCATCCAATCGGGGGACTGTAAAGAGGAAAAGGTGTGCAGGACAGCCAGAGTTCCAGCATCAAGGATAAGAACATCTTGATATTCCCCACAGCACAGCAGCCAGCCCTCGCCAGTCATCCGGAAGGCGCAGTGGTAGTACTACGGGATGGCATTCCAAGAACAGCACCTCAGAGATGGGTAGCATTCACACCATCCTAGCTGTGTAAAAACCTCTCAATTGAATTCCAGTCGGCCTCTCTTCTCCTCAATGAACCCTTTGAACTAGGTAACACCTCAAATTCCCTTCATTAACCCCAGACTCTTGTCATGTTGACTTTTCAGCTTAGCTTCAACCCCCACCCCATGCCCCAGGTAAAAGGAGAATTCTTTTAAAAAGAAACACTATGAATCATGGGACAATGATAGGTATATTAATTCTGCAATGTTATTCAGAGCTAAACAATAACGACCTGGGTTTTCTACTCCAGTAGTACTGCTAAAAACTGGTAAGAAATAAAAGTATTTCAAAAATATTGGGGAAATATACTTGTACCAAACATACTTTGGAAGTATTTTCTATTAAAGACCAGGTTATACATTCTACCTTGCCCTGAGCTCTGCATCTGGGTTCTGGTCCCAGTAGAAGAGAAGAGAGTGGGTGAGTATTGCCATCTGAGGTAGCAGAAGCATGAGCAGTGGGAAAAATATAAAGTCATATGGGTGATGAAATTACCCCTACATTTGTAATCTGTCCATTAAACTCCAGAACCTACTTTAAAAATCAGAAAGTATGGCTAAGACAGAGTTCCTGAGGTCCACCTCAGGAACCCAGGAAACAGAAAGTCCCTGAATTAAAAAAATAAGTATAAAAATTATAACTGTTTCTTTTTTATTTACAAAATTTAAAAAAAAGAAATGAATACATCCACTAGAACTAGTTAAGATTTCTAAATGTGGCATGAGCTTTACTGCTTTCTTAAGAATTTTACAATTTTAATTATGGGTATGTGTGCATCAGTGGGAGGTTGGGTATGTGCACCATCTGCGGAGGCGAGTGGAGGGCAGGGTGTCTCCTGAATATCCTGCAGTGAGACTTCTATGCTGGGAACCAAACCTGGGTCCTCTGGAAGAGTAGTGAATGCTCTTAACCCCTGAGACACAAAAAGCTTGGTGTTTTATAAAAAGCACATCGTTAAAGCCAAGTCTTCTCATGTACTTGTGGCTGTTTTGTGTCACTTAGGAAATGTGAAACGATATAAAAATCATTTTTTAAAGATAAGAATCAGAAATGAAATAACCAGGAACAAATGCTGTTGAACAATATCTTTAGACTGAGAGGAAGGCCAAGATGACAGACAAGTACTGGTGATTTTTTCCACCATGAAGAAAAAAAAAAAAGAAAATGCAAGAAAAGAATATTCTCCAGAGATATTCAGTGCTCAGATAGATAGAAAACACTATACACAGGTTAGTGCTTTGGCATCTCATGTGTTCTGAAGGGAGTGCACTTACGCAGACGGCCGTGTGCCTGTAAGGAAGGGTGGTCTTCTGCACACACTGGCCACTGCTCACATCCCACATGCACATCTCCCTGGAACAGAGAACTCCGCATTACTCTCTCCCGTCTCCACACAGTTGGCAGATTACTGGGCAGGAACATGCTGTGGTCATTAGCGGGGTTGACACTCCGTTGCTGTACCGTTTTGTTTGGATAAGGACACACTGCCTACAGCATGCAAGCTTTGCTTTAGGGCCACCCTGGCTAAGAACAAATTGTGGGGATTCAGCCATTGTGGCCTTCAAGAGGGACAGGACCATGGTCCCTCCAGGTCTTTGCATAGAAGTAAAATCATTTAAAAACAATTTATTTCACTGACCTTAAACTACATATTCTGAGGAGGACACACATCATATCTGTGTGCAGGATCTCTCCTCTTTCTGTCTCTCTGTCTCTGTCTGTCTCTTTGTCTCTCTGATATTCTCTTTCTCTCTCTCTCTTTCTCTCTCTCTCTCTCTCTCTCTCTCTCTCTCTCTCTCTCTCTCTCT
>JANHMN010000007.1:82296270-82306398 GCA_030674055.1 Rhabdomys pumilio
CTCTCTCTCTCTCTCTCTCTCTCTCTCTCTCTCTCTCTCTCTCTCTCCTGTGTTCGACCCTCAGAAGCAGCAAGATCCTGCTCTCTACTCTTAGAAGCATAACTACTTCCAAATTAACCCTTATCCAGCATGAAAGCCAAGCTCCTTGCCAGTACAAGTAAATGATTAGCTGCCACTTAGAAAACTTTAAGACATAATAAAAGCAATTAACAGCAAGCCTGTAGCCAACATCAACTTAAATGGAGAGAAACTCAAAAGCCATTCCTCTAAGATCAGGAACAAGACAGGCTGCCCACTCTCTCCGCACTTACTCAGTGTAATGCTTTCAGTCTTAACTAGATTGATAACACAACAGAAGAGATCAAGGGAACAAAAATAGGAAGTATACACAAAAAAAGAAGTCAGAGTGTCCTCATTTGCAGAAGATATGATGGTGCAATCAGTGACCCTAAAACTTTTACATCTGATAGATGTTTTCAGCAAAGTAGCTGAAATTAATACACGAAAAAAGGTGGTCTTCCTGTATACAATGGCAAACAGATAAAGAATCAACCTTTCCCAAGTCTTAAAATATAAAATATCCTGGGGTAACTGAAACCAAGCCAATGAAAGACATGTACAATCAAACTTGAAGACATTAAAGAAAGAAACTGAAGAAGATGTTGGAAGATGAAAAGCGATCCACCGTGGTTAGGTTTTGTGAGATTCCCATGTGTGTAACCGTGTGTGCCTCTGCATCTCTGTATGTTTCTTGTGCTTTTTCTTTGGCTCCTTTTCTTGTTTTGCTGATTTGTACTCTTCTAATCTTATTTTATTATTATTCTTTAGATCTCTGTTTGTTGGTTTTTAAGGAGAGGTAGAAAGGGTGTGAATTTGAATGGGAGAATCTGAGAGGAGTAGAGAGAGTCTTGAAGCTGGAATCAAAATAGCCTGAAAAAATCTGTTTTTAATAAAACACATCAAAAACAAAACAAAACAAAAAAAACCTGTATGACTCCTGCAAATTGGAAAATCTTTAAAAAAAATAGTAATGTTTTAGGAAGACATTACTTTATTACCTTAGTAGGTAACAACAATGCTGAAATTACTCAGAGATCAAGATAGGAATTAAGCAGATAACGCACACAATACTCATGACTCAGACCATGTAATAAAGCAGCTCTTCCAAGGGGTAGCCCCTAATTGCTGGACAGCTGAAGATTCCAGTGTAGTTCCCAGGTCTAGCTACACGTCCTCATACAGTACCTACCCACTCCACCTGCTTCTTGTTAAGCTGTGTAGCCACAGCACTAACAAACTAAACAGCCAAGTGTGTTTCATGCAGTTATTGTTAGAGAGATGGGCGTTAGCGTGGGAAAAGAAACTCGAGGAGCTCAAGGGAGCCTTTTGTGAGTGACAAACTATTTCACATCTATTCAGCCTGCGAACAGCTCAGAGAACTACAGTTCCCACATTTAAAACCTTGGGTTAGGCCTTAAAAGGCATTTTGTTTTCTTCTGGGGTCGTTGTACTGTTTTGTTTTAGATTGTGCTACACTTAATTACCCAAATATTTATACTGAAGGCCATTTTTAAACTTAAAACCATCTAGCCTGCTTTAGTCCATTTTTTAAGGATCTATTTCATTATTTTTTAATTATGTATGTGTCGGGGGAGACACACATGAGTGCAGTGCCCACAGAAGCCAGAAGAGGGCGTCAAATCTCCTGAAGTTAAAGTTACAGAGGACCTGCAAGCCAACCGATTGGATGTGGGTGCTGGAACCAAACCTAGGTCCTCAGGAAGAGCAACAAATGCTCTCAACCCCTAAGCCTTGTCTCCAGCCCTATGTTCATTCTTAACTAAATCAAACAAATACTTATTGAGGGCTAAAAACATATGCAATTGTTGGGTTGGACTGCAGAGAATGAGGAAAAAGGAAAAACAAACTCTCTGCTCTCAATGTCTTTATTACTGAGTCACCTTGTGGTTAACTTTAAATACACACTTGTGTTGTTGGCAAAGCAGTTGTTTTTGTGCCTGTGAATTCTACAAACCTACTTCAGCATTGAGTCAGATGTTTTTTCTCATATCCAAGAACAATACAGAAAACAAGTGGCCTAGTATATTTGCTTAGGGTAATACATGGAAAATATTAAACTGATCTGTGTAAGAATAAATGTCTGCTTCCTATTTGGCAACGGGACCTCCTCCTCTGACATGTTCCTGCCCATCATCAAAGTGGGGCTTTCAATGCTGCTCCTCTCGACTCCACAACTCTGTGTGAAATGAACAGTCATTTATATTAAAAAATAAATAAATACAGTGAATTACATAAGCATATCCTTGGGGATCATAAATGTCCCCAGAATTGTGGCATTGCATATGCTGGTTTTATTTTTGAAAATGCCCAATAAACTGGCATCCACAGACACACATGTTCATCGTGTACTACTGGACATGTGACTGCAATGCACTGAAACAGTGAGATCCTATTCTTCGGCATTCATTTCAGCTTAGTTTCTTGGCAATGTTCCTCATAACTCAGGCTGGCCTTCAACTATCTATATAGCTGAGGATGACCCCGTCTTCTGATCCTCCTGCCTCTACCTCCCAGGTGCTGGGATTTGTAAGTAATCTTTAGCCTCTGTGCTGAGCTCCCTCTGCCTCTTTAAAACCCCCCTGCAAGGGCTGAAGGGATGGCTCAGGGGTTGGAACAGGTACTGTTTTTGTGGAGGGTCTAAGTTCAATTCCCAGCACCTATGTTAGACAGCTCATATAATCTAGTTAATTATAATTACAGACTAGAATTTAGTTCCTGAGGATCCAATGCCCTCTTCTGGACTCTCTGGGAACCGTCACTTTCATGACTATACCCATAAACACATACTTTAAAGTAAAAGTGTTGAAATTCTACCAACCCAAAGGATATCCCATGTACTCTAATACCATTTGTTTAAATGTTAATGTCGTTTAACAAACAAAGCAAAGTCCTTTACCACACGAGCCTCCTCTTGCCACTTTAATACTCCCCAGTTTTGCCTTACTCTATTTTTCTAAGTGTGACATGCTAGTCTCCTATAATAACTTCCTTGTTTTTATACCAAGTTTCACTTTCTGCTACCTCAATGCCTGCCTTATTAATCCTTACATTTTCTCTCCAACTGGCCTCTCTTCTCTCTGCGCCCTGCCTTACCTAAATTTGTTTGCATTTGCTTCAAAATACTTACTGAATCCCCTCAGCATGCCAGAGAGTTTGCTGCACTGTAGGGATTTCCATGAGAGACCCTCACAAACCACCAACAGCATGCCTGTGTCTGAGGAGTGGGTGCCCGACATCCTTCTGGGATGTCAGGCACCATGTTTAAGCAAATGCAGGAGCCTGTGGGGAAACAAATAAGGCATCGGGACAGGGGTGGGGCTGGGATTGGGGTGAGGGACATCCACAGGAGGATAACAGCGATGGCCAAATCATACATCTGCTGAGAATCATTTCCACCTTGTCTGGCTGTAACAAGGTCTGTGCTTCCACCATTGGGTCTAGCTCAGGCTGATAAAGCACAGGCTAGCTGCCTTCTAGAAATCACGGCAGCAGCTAAGGAGCAGTGTGGTATCAGCAGGAACAGATCACCTGCAGTTGGGCCTCACACTGACCGGGCAGGCATTTTCCTGGAGTTGGCCAGAGCTAATCGAGCTAATCTCTCAGTCCTGGCTCTTCCTGACAAATATATTTTCCAGAGGTTCAGTTGTCTCTTAGCCTTGACTCTTGTACCACGTTTTTTTCCCTCCCAGTTGCACACAAGCCAGTAATGAATGTGAGTCCACTGCCATTGAGTCTGTCTCTTTCTCCTCCTGAGAAGGCAGAGACCAATAGGGGAGCAGGTCTGTTTAAAGATGCCTACACCCGTGATTTTGGTACTTTTTGTCAGTGAGGTGGCCAGGACTAGGCTGTATGGAAGCCTGTAAGCCAGTGGTTCTCATCTTTCCTAATGCTGCAAACCTTTAATACAGTCCCTCATGTTGTGGTGAGTCCCCAATCATAAAATTATTTTAGTTACTACTTCATATTTTTGCTACTGCTATGAATCATAATGTAAATATCTGTGTTTCCCAATGGTCTTAGAAGACTTCTTCTAAGGGGTTGTAACCCACAGGTTGAGAACCTTTGCTTTAAGACAATCTCCTGTATTACATGCTTACACCAACAGAAGCCCAGGATGCTTGCAGGAGGGTGAGCAGTAAGGACACAGGATTCAAAGATTATAACACAAAGGAACCTTGTCCTATTTAAATACTTGATGTGTGTAAATTTGAGTCGGGGTTCATTTGTATTCACTTGCCTGTGGAAACCAGAGGACATTGTCAGCTGTCATTCCTCAGGTGCCACAGACCTTTTTCTTTGAGACCAGGTCTCTTGCTGACACAGCTCACTGACAGGCTAATTTGGCTGAAAGTCTAACTCCAGCCTTCTTTCTGCCTGTCTCTAACTCCCTAGAGGACCCCCACCTCTCTCTCTCTCTCTCTCTCTCTCTCTCTCTCTCTCTGTCTCATGTGTGTGTGTGTGTGTGTGTGTGTGTGTGTGTGTGTGTGTGTGTGTACATATGAAGTCTGTTTGTGAGAATTGGCTCTCACCTTCCACCAATCGGGATTGAACTCAGGGTCTTTGTCTCAGCAGCAAGCACCTTTACCCATCCCTTCTTACCTCTTTGGGATTTCTGTCATAAATCAGACAGCTCATTTCCTTTTTGGATTTTTTATGCTATGTATGTATGTATTCCTTATACACTTTATGACATGGACTCTCCTTGGCCTTGACTCTTCTCATGTCTCCTTCTTTGAGAATGTATCCAAACTTCACCTGGCTTCTCCTCCCTTCTCAGTCATAAGGAAACCTTGCAGATCCCACTTACACATGCTTACTAAATGCCAGCTACCACTTCAGCACTGGTCTGGGCATCTACCACCTTCCCTATTTCATTTGCAAACCTGCCATTTAGTAATTATCTGTGGGGAAAGAGGCTTGACAAAGCTGAATTCCGTGGTGAGAAATAATTATATGTTAAGTCTGTCTGACCTCAAAGCCCATCCCACTTCTCAAGGAGATTGAAAGTGGGAGTTAGAATAGCATCATCTCTTATTTAAAGTTCACATGAGCAAACGTGTACCCCTAAGAAATGTTAACAACACAAAACAAATACAACTTGAGCTCAGCCACAGGGTGACCGAGGTTCAGGCTACTCTTTAGTCTGAGGGTGAATCTGCCAAGAGATTTTTGTGCTTAACCTACAGATGCAATTATTTTATACATAAAGAGTCAAAGGTATGGTCTTTCAAAGTACCAGGACTAAACAAGAAAACAGGAAAAAACCTGTTGAAGTGACTAGGCATCTAAGATCTCAAAACTCTGAGACAATGTCCACACAGGGCATGCCTTCCAGTTAGGAGTCCCCAGAATGACTGCATCCAGACCCAGGACTGTTGCTTTCTAACCTTCCCCAGCCTCCTTCTGTTCCAAAGCAGTCCCTGGCTAGGAAGAGCGACCCCTTTCTCTGCTCTGCTAGGTTCCTACTGACCACAGAAGTCATTCTAGCATCAGCCACAAATTCTGTCCCTGGGGCATAAATAAATGCTCAACTCCTACAGTTCATGGGCCAATGAGGGCCTAAGAGGCCTCGAATCGATCCAACCCATTTTAACTAGCAAGAAACTACCTAGTAATATCTTGTTTGTATTTCTTGGAGGAGGGACACCAGAAACCCTTATTTCATTCTCCACAATAATCGGAGGGCACGCAGCTAGGGCAGCGCCATCTCCCAGCTGCTGATTACATCAAAGGCTTGAAGCACAAATTCAATTTTATGATGTTAATCTCGGCCTGCCACTCAGAAATTTTCTCTGAGGGACGTGATTTTTTTCTCTGGATTTCATTTTAAGAATGATTTTTTTTCATCCTCAATCAATAAAGATATGTTTTCATCAAAAGACTCCATCTTGGCAGAATTCAATTGGCTACCTCAATCCCTTTTGGTGACACGGTATTAATTAAAATAGTTTATGTTGCACCTCAGCTGGCAAAAGAGGCTGTGAAAAACAGCAGCTACTCAGAACACATGTTCTATACACGGTAACACGGAGGCCAGAAAATAATTTGCTCCTTCTCCAAGTGACAGGCATTAGCAATTCAGGGGTCATTCTGACTTGCTTTTTTTCACTGGGAAGAATAAAAATTAAAGCAAAAATTTAAAAAGGCTGAAGCTCTCCCTGTCAAGAGTTTTTATCAATAAAAAACGGAGGTATAGGTAAATGGAATTCTCCAAATCCTGCCCTTCTGGGACCACAGGACAAGCAATCAATTACCTCTGCATCCAGGGCAAGGCAAGGCTGCTTAGAATCACTCTTTGTTTCTCTTAAGCTAAATAAATAAATGGAAAGATGAGTAGAACACAGCAATTAAGAAAGTCCCTTGTTAACTCTGAAATAATGATTATAATTGTATATACCATGTTTCTTTTTGTTTTGTTTTGTTTTGTTTTGTTTTGTTTTGTTTTGTTTTGTTTTGTTTGTTTTCAAGACAGGGTTTCTCTGTATAGCCTTGGCTGTCCTGGAACTCACTCTATAGACCATGCTGGCCTCGAACTCAGAAATCCGCCTACCTCTGCCTCCCAAGTGCTGGGATTAAAGGCATGCGCCACCACTGCCCGGCCACCATGTTTCTTAAAAGCAGGCATAGAGAATTATTCAAGGTTTCTCTCAGCTGAAAGAAGAGAAAACTACAAAGTGTATCACAAAAAGTAAAGATATTTGGATTCTATAGTTATGTATAAAGTGGGAGTTGATTCGCCCCAGTGCACCCTTATGAAGCACCTGATTCTATGGTCTACCACAGTGAAGGATGCATCCCACTGCCCTGAGATTCCTACAGATCATGGAACCTGTGTACCCTGGAGGACAAGGACTACCGCCTGGTTTCCAAAAATACATGGGATGTTGGACACAGGGTGAATTTGCCCTGCCTATATGGGGAATAAGGAGGATTATCAGGGGAGGGGGCCAAGTCAAATACTGAAATAATGGGCTGGGAATTTATATCCAGAGTTGAGAGAAAATATGGAACAATCTAATAAAATAGTTGATAACCTAGCCCTACCTTCCTAGTCCTGGACTCCTTCACCTGTTGTAATTCTTGATAGCCTAAGGACCTTCATCTGCAAATGCTCAGAGAAAACTGTTGTTTGGTATTAAAATAGAAAAAAAAAAGGATCAAGAGAAACCCTGTCCAGCTAGACTAGATAATTAGTGAGGTCTGGTCTCAGTGAAAAACCATGCCTTAAAATGTAAGAGAAGAAGAAAACTAAAAGACACCTGATGTGCACACGCATGTATGCACACCTGTATGATTCCTGCATATATGTAACACAGAGCCTCAGAAATGCTAGAAAAGAGGAAGGGGGAAAAGAGGAGGAGAGAGAGGAAGAGGAGAAGCTGGAGACATGGCTCAGTTAATAAAGTGTTTATTTACCATGCAAACACAGAGATCTGAGTTTGGTTTCCAGAACCCACTTTGAAAAAGCTGGGAATGGTAGCATGCTTATATTCCCATGCTGGAGAGGTAGAGACAGGCGGATTCCTGAGCCTCTCTGGCCAGCCAGCCTAGTCTTATTAGCAAGCTCCAGATTCACTGAGAGAAAAGTGAAAGGCAATCAGGGAAGACAGCTGATGCTGATGTCTCGCCTCCACACAGGCACCTGTATCCACATGAACACACACACACACACACACACACACACACAAACACACACACACACTCGCAAGTGCACCACATGCACAAAATGATGCTTTCCATGAGATCAGCATCACCTTTGAGTTCTGTTCGAATGAAGACTCCTGGGGTTTCCCACTGGATGGAACCTCTTAGGATGAGTTCCGGAACCAGAATGTAGGAACATTTTATGCTTAAGCTAGGGAGCTTGACTGAACCTCAACTTGATTCTGTCTGGACCTTATGTATATCATCAGCACAATAAACAAAGGTTCAAGTTAACTGACTAAATCAGAGAAAATAAACAAAGGGAATGGATCTCACCCCCCACCCCCCAAAAATAAGTCTCTCCTAATTTCTTATGCCAGATAGTCATGGTTTGATGTGAATGGAGACCTGGTCTGATTTAGGCTTTCAGTAAGCAACACAGCTAGTCTGGGCCCTGTAGAACAATTTTTCTCTACAATGAACAAAATCTAAAGTAATTAAATTCCTTTACTGTCTAGTGGTGATACCTACACGGCATGTAGGCTTTTTCCACACTCTGCGGGGCATTGTAAAAAGAACTCTTTGAATTCATGTAGTCATAAGAGGCAGAAAGGGTGTTCTAGGTGTTCATTTATTCAGCCAACTTGCACAATATTTGGGAGAGAGGGAACTAACTCATGCATACTCGTTAGAATTGAAAGGGAAAGACATCTGCATTTAAAAATAATTTTGAAAGCTAACAATACCCAAAAGAAATCAAGTTGGTAAGAGTCTATAAGAGTTTCTTTTCAAAATGTTTAGTTAGCATTTTGTGCTCCAAAATGATAAATCTATCCCCAATACCTCTTATGTAAGATTTTTTTCTAACATTCACTCAAATAGCTCAGAAGGAGCAATGGCGTTTGAACTAGAGATAGCATCAGGCTCAAGTAGGAATGCAGATTGTTTTTCTGATAAGAGAACACATGCAGAGCTAGTGGACTTTCCTCCCATTTCAGACTAAAGGCACACATAACCTGGTTAAAGCACAGCCTACAGTATTTGGAGAATAAGGACAGTAGCAATAGTAGGAAATATAACTTTAGACTTTATTCCAAATTATAACAGCTAATACGTTCTTGATCTGCTTTTAAAATATATTTTTCCATGTATATATATATATATGTGTGTATGCATGTATCCCATGTATATATGAATGCCCCTGAAGGCCTGAAGAGAGTGTGGGATCCCCTTTGATCAAATGCTCTCAATCATATAAAAAAAAAGAACATTGAAAAAATTATTCCCATTTGTTGAATGACTATTTATTTCAGGCCCTGTACCGTTCATGTTATGCATTCCTTCAATACTCTACACAACATCCTAGAGTATTACACACTCTAGACAGGAGGAAATGGGACATGTAGAGCAAAAATAATTTATCTAAGGTTCCATTAGTCCTAAACCTCATGCCCTTAGTCAGCTGCCAAGACGTCCAGCAAGCCAGAACACTTTCTGGAACAAGAGGAAAGTCCACAGTCCAAATTCTGCAGAGCAATATTCCCCAGCACTAGGCATAAGTATCAGCATTTTAAGGAGAGTTCAAATATTCTTCCTAATAAGTCCACATCCTGAAAATTAAGAGAAAATGCACACACACACACACACACACACACACACACACACACACACACACTCACACATTAAGGTCTTCTGGGACTCAGTGGACTCAAGATTGAGCCGTAACACAGTTCAATTGTTTCCACCAGGTTCCCACTGTAACCTCTGGCCTCTGATTCTGCCCAGTAGAGAGCAGGGTCCAGATATCTTAAAAGTGGGAAAAAAAAAAAAAAACACTACATTTAAAAAGTGATTCAGAGACGTCCCTCCTACAATGAGCTAGCGGAGCAGTTATAGGGCTGTCACTGTGAGCGACTGTAAGCAACATTGTCATTATTATTATTATCACTATTATTTAACAGAAATAAGCAAATTGCCAACCTGTTGGGATATTTGAAAGCAGCAGCCTAAAAACCCTGGAATGTCCCATAACAATACATTCAAGGTACCTCAAAATATCTCAGAATTTAAACATACTCTCTCAGTGAGACTGAAAGACTACATACACGAGACCCCCAGATTTCTCATATCCCCCTGGGTTAGAGACAGTGGAAGTTCCTTTACATGTGGTGAAGCCTGGCAGCTGACATTATCCCGAGAAAGAAGTTCCAATTTACAAATATCTATCCCCTCAAAGAAGTAGCGATATTGGACCCAACACAGAAGATCAACTTCTGTGGTTTTTAAAATCATTGTCCTTTTAGAGTGTCACAGGGAGGACCACTTCCCTTCCCCTTTAGTGTATTCTTGAATACACTTTTGAGGGCTGTTAGTACTGAAGGAACTAAAGGAAATGAAGGAACA
>JANHMN010000007.1:82306408-82328199 GCA_030674055.1 Rhabdomys pumilio
GACCCCTGCAAATAGGTGGACAGAGATTTCAGCCCACTCCACCCCCAATAATGTCTGGCCTCTCAAGGGCTCAGGACATGGTATCCTGCCCAGGATGACTGATTCCTAGGTTGTAGATCTCCTAGGAAAGACCTTCCTGTTTGCATCTCTGCTTTTGCGTTCTCTATGCCTTAGTAGTTGCCTATTCTGGTCCAGCTGGAACCTCACTTCCCCTCCCAGAGGATACTATCCCCTAGGCAGCCATAGAATTCTTTCTTTTGTATTCTAAGAGTTACCACAGCTTATTGCCACTTCCTTTACTTTGCCTCCTCTGCCAGACTGTGGCCCAATACGGAACATGAAGCCCACAGTAGATACCTAAAACCTTGCTGAAGGAGGCCATACCTATAGCCAGTCATTGGCAAGGGCCCCATCCTCCTCTCTACAAAATCCCAGTGACTTTCCATCATGAATTCTGACCCCTAAGTATGCATCAAAGTTAGGAAGTCAACATGTGCCTAGTCCCTGAGACTCCCTTTAACCTCCTGGGCAGAGGCTCTAGTTTCCACAGGGGCCCGAGTGTGGAAACACCTCAGGACTTAATTGCCATAGTAACCTGGGGTTTTATACACCAGCCTGCTGTTCTGGGTCTTACCCTATTAGGTCCAGTGCCTAGTCCATGATGCTTTCAAAACCAACAATGAATGGCATCTGGGGAGAAGCTTTGGGGTTTAAAAAGTATTGTAAAAATGTAACATCATGGGAACTTGTCCCCAGGATAAATTTTTTAAATGTTGACAAATAGGGTCTCTCCCCATCATATAAACACTGGCGGGCTATGCTGCCAAGAATAACTCCTTTGCCTTGGTCTATTGGAAAAACCCTATAGATCATACCTGAAAGGGTTCAGCCCCTCTGCTAACCATGGGACTAGAGTTTGTGGTTTTCCAGGAAGATCAGATAAGGCTATTTGTGTTCTTGGCAGAGCCATCAAGCCCAGCACTATGGAAGGACGAGAGGGAGCCAATGGAGCCACCGACGACAGCCTTGTGGAACTTCTCACTGAGTGAGTCACATGAGGAAGAGGAGAGGTAACTACCAGTCAGAAAGCAGCACCCTCTGACAGCCTACAGGGCAGGGAAAGGTCCACAGTGACAAAGCCAGTGGCAAGGTCATCCCCAGCCAACCACCATAATGGCTGGGGGAACCTCAAGGCTGTCGTAAACTAGGCATAGAGAATGTCTCCAGAAGAACGTGAAATGGGGCCATATACCTTTTCCTACTCATATGTGCTCTCAAGACGGCTGATTCTCAAGAGCATGCCCAGCCACTCTTGTGGGCTGCTGTCGGCAATCCGCCCATTTTTCTCCCTGATAGTTGGGCTTCCCAGTCACATCTGGCAGGCAGTGATCAATACATTTTGCCTCCACTGGCCTCCAGTGCCCTACCCCAACAGACAGTTATCAACGGGTCTATGTCAGGGATAAATGGAACATTCTCTGTCCCGTGAAATGTCAAGGCTCAACAGTTGTGCACCAAGTTGCTCCTCTGGGAAATCCTTAGCCTTGAAATAAAACAGAAGGGGGACGTGTGGGGGATGAAGAAGTCAACCTTGTGAAGGGAAAAGTGGGATGGAGAATGAGGTGGAACCGGCTCCTGCAACTCCTCAAAGAGTCCTGATCTGCCATATATAGCATTAGATCTAAGATGGCTCTCAGGACACTGGTGAGACAGCAAAAAGGAAAGAGGCTAGTGTGGTGGCTGCTTCTCCCCAGTCCTCCATCTTCACTAAAGTCCTAACAAACAATGATTCCCCGCACCCTCCTCCTGAGTTATGATGTGGCAAGATGCAATTGGACGAGGATTTAGAAGCTTGGGATTGGCTCAAATACTGTATATAAGCTTATGCGATGCTCAGATCTGCACCCTGATGCTGGTCTTCCGAGTCTGATGGCCAGGGGTCCATCATGTGACTCCATTGCGTCTCACCCCCATCCCCAGTCCTGTTCACATGACATGGTTTATTGCTCTTTTCCCCTTCATTTGAAATAAGAGCTTCTTTAGTAGCCCACTCTGGTCTCAAACTCAGGTCCCTCTGGTATGGACCTTCAAGCTTGTACTGCCACCTAATACAGCCTGTTTAGTAGTGTTTGTACTAGTGCTTGTGCTAGGTGACAGTGTTGGATTTATCTGAACCCTGTGACGATGGAAGACAACAGCAGAAAAGTGTAAAGAAACCTGTAAACCTGTATTCTGGAGAGTTTGTAGGGGGCACCTTCAGGAAAGGCTTGAGGAAGTGTGGCTAATGCTGTTCTTGTTCATTCATGAACAGACTGGACAAGAGTTCTCCAAACCATCATATGTCCCATCAGAAATGGCTAACTGGATATTTGTACTGCCTGACCAGTTTGGGGATATGGCCTACTTCTTTCCTGTTATTGTATTTTAATTAGACTTCTGTGTCCCTTCTTGGCTCTTGGGTTCAGCCCAAACCATCACACACCCTGCTTCCAGCCTCTCTGGGAATACTTTTCTTTTGCCTCTAACTCATCCCATTTTCCACACGCTACTCTCTAGAATCACTTAAGCCTCCCTAAAAGAGACCTCTCCTCTCTTATATTTGAAGATTAGGGTCAAAATTTTCTCAGTAGTTAGCAACCAACAGAACAAACTGCCTTATTTAATACACACATAATTTATCTATGACTGCTTCTACAGATACAAAGCAGTTCCCAGGCCTGATTGGTGAACAGAGAGCCCCCACCATGACAGGGCTCTTTTGTAAAACCTCCTCCTATAAATGACATCTTTTGCTCATGTCCTGGTCTGAATGTAAGTCTCTGCTCATGACACTGTTAGTACTGTGTGGCTCTAGTCACAGCATGCCCTCCTTTTCTCTCCTGATTTCTGGCTCTACTTTTAAGATACTATAACTAAGATACATCTCTGTAAATTCTGAACCAGGAACCATGTGATAAACAATATTATTTCTCTTTCATATGAACATTTCAAGATGTCTCTAAATTCTCCGGAAACATCCACTTGGGTATATTTTTAGTATTAAGTACCTTGTGCTACATTTATTTTTTTAATATTTATTTGTGTGCATGCATGAGCATGAATGTGCACGTAGAGGTCAGAGAATGACTCTCAGGAGTCTGTTCTTTCTATACACTATATATATATTCCTGGAGACTGAAGTCAGGTTATCAGGATTGGCAGCAAGCAACTTTACCTGCTGAGCCATCTCACTGATCCTGGTTATCAATTGATTTTCTAAGAGTCAATCCATTAAAAGAAATATAGACTAGGAAGGGGAGAAAGACTATTCCAAAATATGCCAACCAGAAGGGTTACTTTGCATCCAGGTTGTCTTAAAATGTTTCATAATATGATATGATAAACGACTATAAATCTACCCGAAGGGAGTTTTCTCAGCCCCCTAACTTCTTCCTCAGCTATACTTTTTATTGTTATTTGAAAATGTATTATTGTATGGGTACAGTTGTTTTGACTGCATGTATGTCTAGGCACCACATATGTGTGAAGACCAGAAGGCATCAGATCCCCTGGGACTGAGGTTACAGGCATATGTGAGCTGCTATGTGGGTGCTGGAAACTTAACCAGAAACCTTCAAAAGAGCAATCAGTGCAATGAACTGCTGGGCCATCTCTCTAGCCCCAATAATTTATTATTTTAAAATTGAAATTGAATGTTAAAGGCCTTTTATGTTACCTGTTTGCTTTTTCAATATGTTCAAGTTTATGTCTCTTTTTATTTTGAGAGAGTGTCTCAAACACACAATACTCTTCCCTGTCCCTCTTAAGATGTCAGGACCCCATGTGTGTGCCTGCAGGCACAGGTCTGCAACACAGTTATGTTCTCTGAAAAGTATCCTGAGTTACAAAGATACCCCTTCCCTTTCCTCTTACTTTGTAAATGGGATTGGCAAGATCAGAATGCTCTATGCTCTATTTAAGCTCTGAGAGTTGCTTTTTGGTTTTCTGTTTGGGTTCTTGTTTTTGTTTTTTGTCTGTTTTTTTTTGGGGGGGGGGCAGGTTTCATTAAAAGTATCTGGGTATATGGTAATTTTATTTCTTGTGTACTATAATTTAAAAGTGACTGGAAACATTGCCTGAGAAAATAATTTTGGTTAATTTTTGAAAAAAAAATTACAACATGATGGCTCAGTATGTTTCCAAAGACTCCTTGACACTCCTTCAGGGGAGGCTGAACCCCCCCCTCCCTTTGAGTGTGGAATATGTTGTTTTCCTTTTCTTTAAGATTATTTTTATTTATGAGTGTGTGTGTGTATGTTTAGCTACCTGTGAGCTGCTATGTGGGTGCTGGAAACTTAACCAAGATCCTCCAAAAGAGCATCCAGTGCAGTAAACTGGACCACACAGACTGGATTCCTTCTAGATTTTAAATAACAGACGGTTATGAATCACTGTGTGGGTGCTGAGAATCAAGCCTGGTTCCTCTGGAAACAGACAGTGCTCTTAACCACTGAGTCATCTCTTCCACCCTCCAATAGTCATTCAATTCATTACCAGAAACAACTCTAGGAGGCACATAAACCAACTCTGGTGTGTCTGCAGGCTGGAGTGCTGCCCACTAATAAATAGGAACAAGTTACTGATACACACAGAAACTAGCCTGGACCTCATATGCCCTTTGTAAATGAAACCAATCAGACCTAAGAGGCTACATACCATCTGATTCCAGTTTTGTGTTATTCTGAGAAAATACATCTACAGTGACACAGAACAAATAAGTGGTTGGCACACATATGGACTAACTGGGGTAATAGGACTCTTCTGTACTTTTAATGTGTTTCTAGCTACATGGCTATTTATCTGTCACTATTCTCCATAGAACTACATTTCAAAAGAGACAGACTTTGCTGTGTGTGCATTTTGAAGAGTATCTAGAAACTGAAGAAACTTTCATGTAGTTGTGTAGAACTAAACAGAGAGAATAGAATATGTTTATTTACATGAAATATCAATTTATCAGGATCTTAGACTCTTGGCACAATCTATTGAGGGAACATATCATACTTTAATAACTTGTAGCTCTTATTGGGAAGTTCAGATATCAACCACACAGGTCCCTGATTCTTGTTCCATTTTGCCACGTGGCCTTAGTAAAGACAGATTATGTCACCAATTCCTTGTTCAGTACTCATAGCAACACTTAGTATTTGCTGTTGTTGTTTTGTGCTGTGCTAAAGATAGCACAAAACTTAATGCATGCTTGGCAGGCACTCTTCTGTTTGTGCTATATCCCGGGGCCCAATTTTAATTTTTAATCTGGGGCGCTCTTGACAAATTACCCAGCCAGCCTTGAATTCATGATCCTCCTACCTCAGTCTTCTGAGTAGCTAGAATATTTGATGTTTTGATAAACACAGAATTTTAAACAACATTTTGGGGGTTATGAAGCGATTTAACTCTTGGGGGGTTGCATACGTGATTACATGTTCATATTTTTTAATTGACAGTGAGACTGAAGAACCTTGAACTGCCATCTAAAGAATTATAACCTTGTGTAAGTCAGATTTTTAAAATAATGGTAAGTTCTTGACTATAGTAGAGCCATTGAACAGCAGCCCTATAATGTAATATTTTAAGTGAAAAGTAATATTTAGATGCACTATCTTTCTAGTACTTGATTTCAAGATCGAATGCATTTCTTCATGTTGTAAAAGTTTCTTTTTTTTTTTTTTTTTTTTTTGGCTTTTTCGAGACAGGGTTTCTCTGTATAGTCCTGGCTGTCCTGGAACTCACTCTGTAGACCAGGCTAGCCTTGAACTCAGAAATCCACCTGCCTCTGCCTCCCAAGTGCTGGGATTAAAGGCTTGTGCCGCCACCGCCCAGCGTTGTAGAAGTTTCTACATTGAAAGAAAAATAAAAAATAAATGTCAATATATTTTTAAATGAGAGAATTCTGGGTTTTAATAAAGGTGAACACTAGATAATTTGACTGTTTTTGCAATACTAATCAATATAATTACTCCCCCTGCTTTAAATTCTTATCATGGAACAGAATAATTATTGGGTATAACACAAAATGATTGAAATTCTAGATATAGTTATGACTGCAGTGGCCATGGCTTCTCTGCTGACTGTATGAACAATTGTTCCTTCAATAGTAGCAACTGGAAGTTTTCAGAAGAAAAACTACCCTAGATTCTAGCACACTTTGACATGAAGGGAAGTTAATTTCCAGAAGTTAATTATATTAATATCTCAGAAAGTGTCAAGGAGCAGAACGTTCTATGGTTGAGACCTAGTTCTTGATCCTGAGAAAAGTCAATTCGAGTGATCTCGTGGAACTTGGATTTATGACTGCAACAAGCCTAACGTTTGGACGGTTTCAGCAACAGACTCTTAGACATATTTTTTCAGCTGGTCTAATGGGAAGGACAGGTGCACAGATAAGACTGGATGACAACTGAAAGCCTTTTGATTTTGATTGAGCATGGCTTGCTAGCAATTGTACAAGACATAGTCAGGCAGAGGCAGGTGGATTTCTAAGTTCGAGGCTAGCCTGGTCTACAGAGTGACTTCCAGGACAGCTAGGACTACACAGAGAAACCCTGTCTCGAAAAACCAAAAAAAAGGAAAAAAGAAAAAAAAAGACATGGTCATTCTGAGAATAGCACTGTTTGTCATCCGTGGTGGTTATTTGTCCATTTGACATAACCTGGAATCACCTGGGAAACCAATGTGTGCTGTCTTCATTAGGCTGGTTTGTGGCACGCCTGTGACAGATTGGCTTAATTGCCTTGACTGATGTAGACAACGGCCTGAAAGGGAGTGGCAGTATTCCAGGTTTGGAGCCTTGGTCTGTGTGGAGTAGAGAAAGCTAGGGGAGCAGGGAGCAGGGACATATTACTTCTCTGCTTTTGACTGTAAGCAGGATAAGATCATCTGCTTTAACTTCCTGCCTTGACTTACCTGCTGTGATAGACTTGTCCCAGGAATTGTAAGCACAAATAAACTCTTTCTCCCCTAAGTTGTTTTTGATCGGGTATTTTATCACAACAGCAGTGTTGAGACTACATGATCCCAGAGACTTGCTTTTCTGAGTTGTCTCTCATTGGTTCTCACTGTGAATTCAGTCTGTGCCACCACAGATCTATAACCAAGGGCTTTTCCACCCATGCCATGGAATAATGACTCAGAGGTTTGTTAATTGTTAACAAATGCTTAGGCCTTAAACTAGGTTGGTTTCCTGACTAACTCTCGACTCATCATCCCTTTTATTGTAACCTGAGTTCAGCCACACGGCTGGTTTCCTCTTCTCAGATTCATTTGTCTGAGTTCAAATGTCTAATCTTCCTTACCTGACTAACTGCCAAAGTTTCTATCTCTCTCTATCAGAACTCTCACTTTCTTTTTTCTGCCTTTGCTAATAGATCATCAGCTTTTTATTACAAGGTGATGCTTCTACATCATATGCAAGAGATTCTCTCTACACAGATCAGATCAACTCCATATTATCAACTCCTCAGAGTACAAATACCTCATTGCCCCTGGTTAGTGTCCACCCAGCTCCTTGCCCAATGTCTCTTCTGACTCTTTAGTCTGCTCAACTCCTATTCCACTTCTCTGAGTGTGGTTAAATCCACATTTACAATCTCTGTGAGTTCCTCTTACTTCTAGCTCAGGACTCATGCTCCCATTGATGCCCTGTTACTAACCTGTGTTTTATTTGTTCATTATTGTAAATGCCACCTAGTAGTAAACTCAGGGCCTCTTCTTCCCACATGACTTCCTCATGTGTCTCTTCTGGGGTCTAATAGTCAGGTTTCTTATATAGCAGGGCTGGACTTTCTAGAGTGTACAGGTGAAACATCCCCTGCCCCGGCCCCCCCCCCCCCCCGGATTTTGGCACTTACAGCATAGAAGTCACAAAGCAGTTACAGATTCTAGAGAGAAGAAATATCTGCTTCAAGCTTCTATTGAGCCTGGGCAGCCACCTGATGGTGTCCTGGACAGAGTCCAAGCAAAACCACAACACAGGAGACCTATCTTATTGCCCCCAGTCAACCCCTGAACCCAAGACATAAAAGAGTTGGCATTTAAAATAATAAACAACTAAAATGCAATTTGGTAGCTACCTGTTCCTGCCATGGAACACCTGAGTCACAGGCCATCCATAGGGAGCACAGAGTCAGAATTGAAACTGGAAGTATTTCAAGAGATTGGAAACATAAATTTAGTCACACTCATATTTCCAACAAATAGCACAGTGCCTATTGTTGCAAATTATCTGATAATAAACAAGGTAAGTAATTATAAGTTAAACACCAAGTGTTAACTATTAAATATTGGCATCACTGACATTGGTATTGCAATTTGAACACTAAATTATATATGTTATATATTAATTATCAACATTAAATTAAACTTTAATATTTAATATTAAAATCTACATCCCAATTTTAAAGTGAAAAAAGAAAATAAGGAGACATTTAACTCAGGACAATACATCCAAAAGCCCACTTGATACCAGGAAGAGTAAAAGAAATGCTAAATTAGAACAGACCTTAGCTGAGGTTTATTTCAAGTATCCAACCAAAATATAACAGAATGATGTCACTTTCATGCACTCCCAGGAAGCATCTTTTTCATTTTCATTTTCTCCTTTTATTGAAGACAGAATCCTTTTTCATACAGCAGTTCTGTTGGTGATCAGAATTATTTTAGCTTTCCTGCCTGGGTTTTTTGTGTTGAAATTGGTAATTGTCATTTCATTGTCTATGAAGAGCTGTGTTAGAATTTTGATGGGGATTGCATTGAATATATAGATTGCTTTTGGTAGGATGGCCATTTTCACTATATTAAGTGATCCATGGAGCATGGGAGTTCTTTCCACCTGATGCCCTTTTCAATTTCTTTCTTCAAACACTTGAAGTTTTTATCATACAAGTCTTGCACTTGCTTGGTTAGAGTTACCCCAGGATATTTTGTATTACTGGAGGCTATTATGAAAGGTCTTATTTCCCTGATTTATTTCTCAGTCCATTTGTACATAGGAGGGCTATTGTTTTTTTTTTTTTTTTAATGAGTTAATCTTGTATCCAGCTACTTTGCTGAAAATGTTTATCAGCTATAGAGGTCCTTAGTGAAATTTTTAGGGTCACTTATGTATACTATCATATCATTTGCAAATAACAATATTTTGTCTTCTTCCTTTTAAATTTATATTTCTCTGATCTCATTCAGTGGTCTTATTTATACAACTACAATTTAAATTACTGTGCTGAATAGATATGAAGAAAGTGAACCACCTTTTCTTGTTCCTAACTTTAGATTCTTCCCTTTGCTTTGAACCTCTCTCCATTTGAGTTGATGTTGACTATAGGCTTGTTATAAATTGCCTGTATTATGCTTAGGTATATTCCTTGTATCCTTGATCTTTCAATGACTTTTATCATGAAGGGGTGTTGATTTTGTCACAGGCTTTTTCTGCAGCCAATGATGTGATCATGTGCTATTTTTCTTTCAGTTTGTTTATATGGTGGATTACATTTCTTACTCTTCATATACTGAACCATCCCTGTATCACTGAGATAAAGCCTACTTGATCATGGCGGATTATCTTTTTGGCATATTCTTGGATTCAGCTTGCAAGTATTTTTGAGCATTTTTTTAATCAATGTTTTTAAAGAAAAATGGTTATTAATTTTTTTGTTGAGTCTTTATGTGGTTTGGGTAGCTATGGTTTCATAAAATAAATTGGGCAATCTTCCTTCTGTTTCTATTTTGTGAAATAATTTGAGAAGTATTGGCACTAGCCTTTATTTGAAAGTTTGATAGAATTCGGCGTCAAAACCATCTGGTCCTGGACTTTTTTAGTTGGGAGATTTTTAACAACTGCTTCTATTTCACTAGAGGTTATAGATCTATTTAAATTGTTTATCTGATCTTTATTTAACTTTGGTAAGTGGTACCTATCAGGAAAATTATGCATTTGTTTTAGATTTTGGAATTTGGTGGAGTACATGTTTTTAAAGTATGTCTTTGTGACTCTCTGGATTTCCCTACTGTCTGCTGTTATGTCTTTCTTTTTGTAATTTTTGTAAACTTGAATATTTTTTCTCTGTCTTTTTGTTAGTTTGGGTAAAAATTTGTTTATCTTGATGATTTTCTTAAAGAATCAACTCTTTGTTTCATTGATTCTTTGTATTGTTCTCTTTGTTTCTATTTTATTGATTTCAGCCCTCAGCTTATTTCATGATATCTCCTCCTCCTGGGTGTGCCTACTTCTTTTTGTTCTACAGCTTTCAGGTATCACTAGTATGTGATGTTTCCATTTTTTTTTTTTTTATAATGTAGGCACTTGCCTCTTAGAGCCCCTTTCATTGTGTCCCATATGTTTGGGTAAGTTGTATACTCATTTTCATTGAATTTTTCTTTCTGTCTGTCTTGATACATTTTTTAATTCAGTAGAAAAGTTGTTCAGTTTCCATGCATTTGTAAGCTTTCTGTTGTTTCTGTTGTTAATGTCTACCTTTAATCTGTGGTGGTCTGATAGTATACAAAAGTTTTAATTTTCTTGTAACTGTCAAGACTTGCTTTGTTTACAAGTATGTAGTCAGTTTTGGAGAAAGTTCTATGAGGTGCAGAAAGGAATGTATATTCTTTTGTGTTTGGGTAAAATTGTCTGTAAATATCTTTAGATCCAGTTAGCTTAAAACATCTGTTAGGTCTAGTATTTCTCTGTTTATTTTTGTCTGGATGGCCTGTCCATTGGTGAAAGTGGGTTATTGAAGTCTCTCACTATCAATGTCTGAGGGTCAATATTGCTATTTAGCTGTCTTGGGTGCCCTTGTGTTTGAGGGCACAGATGAGAAGTGAAGTGTCATTTTGGTGGTTTTTTTCTTTGAAGAGAATCTATGATCCTTCCTATTTCTATTGATTAATTTTGGTTTGATGTCTATTTTACAAGACATTAAAATGGCTACACCAGCTTGTTTCTTAGGTTCATTTGCTTGGAATATCCTTTTCTAGCTCTTTACCTTGAGGTAATGTCTATCCTGGATGTTGAGGTCGTTTCTTGTATGCAGCAGAAAAAATGGATCCTAGTTTCACATTCAGACTGTTAATCTGTGTCTTTTTATTGGGGAATTGAGATCACTAATATTGAAAGATATCAATGACCAATGATTGTTGATTCTTATTATTTTGTAGTTCTTGGTAGTGATATATGTGATTGTGTCTATGAGTGTATATGTATGTGTGTATGTGCACCCATGCACACATGCTCACACTTCTTTTAAAACTTTGCTGGTATGAAATTATTTCCTATGTTTTCACGGATATAGTTAACTTCTTTAAGTTGAAGTTTTTTTTTTTTTTCTAGCACTTTCTGTAGAGCTGAATTTGTAGATGGACATTGTTCAAATTTTGCTGTATTGTGATATATCTTATTTTTCTCCATCTATGTTGACTGAAAGTTTTGCTAAGTATAGTAGTCTGGACTGGCATCTGTGATGTCTTAGAGTCTACAAACATCTGCCAATGCCTTTCTGGCTTTTTGAGTCTCTACTGAGAAGTTGGTTGTAATTCTAATATATGTGCCTTTATATATATTTTTTGGTCTTTTTCCATTGCAGCTTTTAAATATTCTTTTGATGCTTTGCAGAGTAACAGTTGACAAGCAGGACCCAAAGGCTGGGCAGAAGTGATAAGAAGCAGGTAAGGACAAATCATTGCTTTGAATAGGCCGTATGGTCATTATGGGACAGTGATAGATTACAATGGGAATACAGACATTACCAAATGTTAGCAGTTATCTAGCATTGAGAATTTCATCCATCCAGGGTACATATTGAGTAGTTACATGGAGCTGAAATGGGATGACGATCTAAGTCAGGAGGGGCATGCCACTGGAAAGGTAGATTTAAAATGGAAAGCTGGGACAATGAATAATGTTACAGATAGAAATAAATGGCCCCCAGAATTATCTATCATATACCAAAGGACTTCCCAGAGACAAAGTCTGTTTTGGCACTGTGAGGTTACAGTGCATGAAAAGCTATTATAACAAGTACATAGTTGTGTTAGCTTCCTCTCTCATTGCAAAGACCAAATACCTGACCAAAAGCAATGTCAAGGCATAAAGGTTTAGTCTGCCTTACATTCCTGTTGGATGATTCCAAGACAGGAAAGTCAGGGCGGGAGGTGGGGAAGGAATTACAGCAGGAGTGTGAGGCAGCTGGTCACGTGATAACCACAGTTAGGAAACAGTGAACAGGAAGTTCATCAAGTTCATCAAGGCCCACCCCTAGTGACCACTTCCTTCAGCAAGGCTCTACCTCCTAAAGGTTCTATAGCAGAGTCACCAGCTGGGTGCCAACTGTTCAAACACACAAGCATGTGGAGGACGCTTTATCTTAAAACAATGACAACTGTTTACTGAGGCATGAACTGTGCTTCAAGGAAGCACCTTCAGTAATGATCCTTGTTGCTATGGTAAGCATACTTGTTGCTATGGTAAGTGTGCTTGTTGCTATGGTAAGCACGCTAAGGATGGTTAGAAGCACACAGCAAACAGGATGGAATCAAGTATTAGTCGATGTCTATTGTGAATATTTCAGCTGTTTTGCATTCATAGTCGAGGTTAAGGAGGTAAGTCTTGAGAGTGTAGGTATCCCTGGAAAAATCACTTATTCTAAATCTCAACCAGGAAATATATGCAATGTGCAGGAATATCTTGCCATATTGAGAGGTGAGCAGGCCATGAGATGAGAGTCCCTACTCATATCATACAGGGAAGTGAACCGCATGAAGAGATAAGAATGAAAACGTGGTGCAGATTGACTTCATCAACCTGCTTCAGACTTCAGGGAATCTAATAAGAGGCAGTTTATTCCCAATGTATTTAATCCCAGCATAAGTTGAAAAAAAAGTTTCCTGATGCAATAGTTGCACAAGGAAACATAATTGCATTGAGACTCAAACTCAGGATACATGTCATTTATTCCAAGAAGATGTTTTAAAGATATGGTACCTGTACTAGCTGAAGAGCCTAAGGGTCTGCAGGTAGCATAGAGGTCTTTTGGGTTGTTAACCACTTCTGGTCCTGGTTGTATGAGCTTGGGGGAGCCTCTCACTATAAGAGTCATTTAGATTACTAGCTATTTCTGGTCCTGCTTGTAGGAGCTTGATATGGCCTGGCCCAACAGATAATGCAGATCACCCAGCCATTAATAACTTCCAACTCCATTTCTCAGCTTTGTAGGTGGAAGAATAGGTTCTTACCTTTCCCATTGGAAAGACAACAATTTGTGTTTAACATCCCTGGTTTCTCTGGAGATTTGTGGTCAAGGACCTTCATGCTATGCTCCCAACAATTAGAGACAACTGGTAAATGTCTTTTTTAACAAGGACAGAATCACCATTTGAAGGAAGGTGCACTGGCAAAGATGGGATAGTGTTAGCCAGGAAAAAGAAAAGCAATGATGCTGGACTGAGACACTGTGGTTATGCTAAAACATATCAATTCCTAATGGCACTTACCCACACAGTCTCTCACTGGTCACCTTTGGGAGGTGCTGCAGAGCCATCATTGATTCTGAAACTAGTAAATTAGTTGATACAATCTTGTACAAATAGCATTGCAAGTTATCAGGTTGTGTAATATCTCAGAAGAGATATTACATTTTTTTTTCAGTAAATATATACAGCAGCTACTGCAAAACTAGAATTCTACCACCTAACTTCTGAGGAATTAATGCACTGGGGCCACAGTCATCTATAACTATTAAAACCAGTAAGTGTGCTGCTGGTAGAGAAATTTAGAACAGTAGGTCAGGCTGATTACAGCAAACAGCCTCCCTTTAAAACATATACAGAATGAAGACCTTAGAACTACAAATTATGTGTCTATTAACAGAAACACACTGCAACCCTACACAATAGCAATTCCACAAGTCTTAGCTGAATCTGATCAATTATCTAGTTTTACAGATGATATAAGACCCAGAAAAAGACAGAAAACTTCAAGTAGGAATCAACTAGTACATTTCAGAATCCATGTCATTATCCTAACTTCCACCTTTGTTCCATTGAAGAATTGAAAATAACAAGAGATTTGTAGATTCAAATATGAGTAGGACTTTCAGGTACAGCTTCAAAGTGCATGCTATGTTAGTCAGAAGAACGCTAGAGAGCCTCTGTAAACACCACAAAAGCAGACTTCAAGGCAAGGAGAATCAGTGTAAATAGTAGGATATTTATATGTATGTATATGTATCCTTAATACAGATGCAACCAACAACAAGTATCAAAATATATAAGGCAAAACGTGACAAAGGTACCAAGGATAAATGGATAACTCTATCACTATTCTTGGAGATTTGAAGAAACCCTCTTTCAGGAATTTATAGATCCATCTGGGAAAATAAAAAAAAATGTGTGTGTGTGTGTGTGTGTGTGTGTGTGTGTGTGTGTGTAAATGAACTGACCAATACTACCAATCAACAATCAACTGTGCCTAATTGACTTTCAGAGAATGTCTCATTAAACTATAGCAGAATAAATAATCTGAAACTCATATTGAGTATTCACAAAGATTGACCATGTGTGCAATAAGCTATACATTAAAAACTTTAAACTATATAAAAAGAAAAATTATAATCTCAGAGTCACATAAAGTTAAACTAGACAAAAGCCCACTGGGAAAAAATCCCACTGAAATAGCTATAGATCAATTCCCATTTGCTAAATAACACATGACTGATTTAAAAAGTTTCAAAATTTAAAATATTTCAAAGTAAATGAAAATAGAATTCATAGATTTTATATGATACAGAAAAACATGGCTTAGAGATAAATATGGTATTTTGTACATGTATGAGTTAAATTTAAGCTTCCATTTGGAAGTACATAATAAGAGATATTTAAGCATGATAAAGAAAATATTAATTATCAGAGCAGAAATCAAAAAAATCAAATATGGGAACAAAGCCAACAATACTAAAAGCTAATTAGGGTAAAGAAGAGAATGATAAAACTTTTGTCAGATTAACCAATAAGAGGGAGTGAAGACAAATTGATATAATAAATGTAAGAGGGAATTATTATTACTGGTACCATGGGTATTAAATGTATAACAAATGATTTATAAACAGTTACGTGTCCATAGCTGTTGTTAGTATTCTGTCTAAACTCCACCTCCACAGTTACCTGGCAACTGCCAGGTAGGCCTGGCCCACTATAAAAGGGGCTGCTTGCCCCCTCCTCTCTCTCTTAATCTCTTACTCTCTTACCCTCACTCCTAGCCTCTTGCCTCTCTGTCCCCTCCCCCCTTCCTCTCTCTCCACGTGGTCATGGCCGGCCTCTACCTCTATCTCTACTTCTCTTCTCTTCTTCTTCCACCTTCTTCTCCCCACCTTCACCCTATCTCCTGAATAAACCCCCTCCCCCTTGGAACAGTGTGGTCTGGAGTGGTCTGTCCTGAGCTGCGGTCGGACTTTTTAGAACAACTAACAGTTGTGACACATTAGGTAAACTCAGTTGTTTACTTAAAAGTTGTAAGTTGAAAAAACTCAAAATGAAGAGAAACAAACACCCAGAATAGGGTGTTGTTTATTAAATAAATAAGCGAAGAATTAATAACCTTCTAAATATCACAACAGCTCAGTTGGTTTAATAAGTGAATTCAATGAAATATTTAAGAAAAAATAATGGCAGGGACACTGTCCAGCCTCAGAAAGATGAAACACTAGAAATAGTTCCTAGCTAATTCTCACAGTCTCTTATTATATCAACACAGAAGCAAGAGAAAGACATAGAGAACCAATAGCTAATTTCATAATTGTAGCTGAAAAAAAAAAATCCCCAACAAATAGCAATGGAACACAAGAATACATAAAAAAAGGCTCAGTCTGGCCGCATGGCCGTTACTTCAGGGGTGTGAGTCTGGGACTACCACCGAATGTCAATCAGTGCAGCAGCTACTTCAGCAGTTTAGGAAAATAAGTGAAGTGATTCTGTTAAAAATGCTGAAGCATCTTGCTAAGATCAGTTTTCATTCATAACATAAACTATCCATAGGCAGTTTAGACTGGTTTCTCAGCATGGAATAGAACATTTTATAAGCCTATGGCTGATCTCATATTTATTGGGGAGAAATTAAGTGTTTTCCACCTAAAAGAAGGATGAAAGCTCTTGTACAATCTCTCAGACATTCTTATTTGATATTGTACCAAAGGTCACAGAGAATGAAATAACATAAGAAAATTCAATAAAAGATATACTCACTGGATAAAAATAAATACAATTATTTTAGTATTCATGTGAAATGATGCTCTGTCTTTCAATCTCTTAATGAATTGATAAAAAACAAAACCAAAAACTGATAAAGTCAAGGTCATGAGATAAAAGGGTAATATAAGAAAGTCTATTGCTTTTCTAATATAAACAACAAAACACAAAAATTTTAAATTAATAGCATAATGCCATTTCTATTAATGTCAAAAATATTTAAGTACTTAGATTTTTAACTTAAAAAATGAATAGAAAACAAAAGCTTTCATAAAATAAATAGATGTAAATAAATAGATATTCCATATTTATTAACAGGGAGAGCCAATATTGTCCCTTCTTTGAAATGTGATGTACAGACTCAGCACCTTTCCAAGTAAAACTTGTTTTGCGACTACCAATGAACCAGTCTCAATGATCTGGAAGAGTTAGCTCAGTACCGAGTCACAGTATACAGTGATTACACTGGTGTGGAATGCTAGTGAGCAGGTAAACAGATAGATGCAACAGAAGGAGAACCCAGAAACAGAGCCCACTAATATTGTCAACTCATCTTTGACAGAGTATCAAAGGTGGTACCAACAAGCAAGCAAGGACAGAATCCTCAACAAGTAAGTTTAGTATAGACAGACATGGGGGAGTAAAAAGTCCAGACACAAGCTTGTATTTCCTGCAAGAGTAACACAAATAAATCATGGAACTAAAGCTAAAACACAAAATTAAAAAGTAGCTACAAGGTAAGAAAATCCATTCAACTTATTAATGGTTTCCTATATGACATTGTCCACGAAAATTAGAACTGAAACTTCTGAGTCTGAAGAGATGGTGCAGCAGTCGAGAGAACCTGTGCATCTGTCACAAGACCAGATCACAACATGGCACTGTGTAGGTGGCTTAAAAACTAACTCTATGCTCGTTTAAACTGGGTTAAAAAAATAAATAAAAGAATATGTACTTTAACCATAATCACCCCAACTGACTGCAACCAAGATACCCCTCTGTAGGTGAGAGATGGCTATACACAGTGACCAACAAGGACAATATTATTCATTGGTAAGAGGAAGTAACAATCAGGAAAATAAAATCAGAAAACAATCATGAGGAAAAAAAATGGCAGACAGAACATGAATACTTACTCCTAAGTTCAAGAAGCCTAGTGGAGGGTCTAGGAAGGTGCATTGTGGTCAGGACACTTGCCTGGTAACCACTGGACAGCCTCGAGAAGGAGGCCGAAGAGGATCTAAGTCAGACAGAGAGAAGGAGATAATAATGATGGGCAGGCACCTGGAAGCTAGGAGAGGCAGGATGGACTGTGTCTCCAGATGCAGCCAAGCTTGCTCCATCCCCAACCCCCAGCCAACCTGATTTCACATTTTTGCTTGTAATGAAAGAATACATTTGTGTTGAATCTACTGTTGAGTTTGTGCTAAGTATGAATGATGGTCTCAGAAGTCCTTGAGGGTAACCACTTGATCCATATGTAAGTGGATTATCCAATATGGTCTTTCTTTCTTGAGGCAGGCCACACACCGGCTTCTAGTATATCTACTGAGCTGTGATTTCCTCCTTGACATTCAGAATGCTACAATTAAACTCGAGAAGAGTGACTTTTATTGCAGTCAACAATCAACAGGGCTAGGCTCAAACTATGTAGTCATCAACAGCTGACAGTTTTCTCCACATGTTTGGTTTACAACCATTGCTTTAATGGTTCCTCTCTGGACTTTTTCCATGGGTTGGAGTTGATGATCAGCCAATACTTGCCCAGATACCGGTCACATTCTTAGGGAGTCACTACCTAAGTCCTTCCCTTCCAGGCTTCCTGCTGCTCTCCGAGTGTTGAAACCAAACCCAACACTTTCTGCTTCAAAGCCTGAGGGGCCCACTGTCCTTGTAAATGAGTGACTGCCTCCAGGCAAGGAGATAACACTTCCTCAATGGGATTGACTGAGTGCAATTCCTGCTTTTCCAGAGTAGTGTTCATCTAGTTTCTACTTTTGCTGATTTCCAGTAAGTTTCCTTAAACATTTTCAAATTGTAATCTGAGGGTAGCTTCATTTACCCAAGTTACCCACCATTATCTGGAATAAGTATGGGCATGATTCAGATGGGACCTGACCACTGGTCCTTAATTTCAATTCTATATACACTTATTATTTTACTGTTTTTAAAAATATCGTTAAAACACGAATTTGTTTATTCCTTACAACCTTATGGGGCTGACTCTTATCATTCCTGTTAGTCAGTCCCCAAATAACTAAAATCGAAACATCAGGTCTAGTTAATGAACCCGGATCATAACTTTCATTCTTTAAAACAAAGCAAACTAGGGGTAGATGTGGAAATCCTGAAGTTCTCCGAGTGATGCCTTTTATCTCGGTCACAGTCTATGTGAGAGGACAGGACAGCAGAGTTGGAAGCAGACACCTTCTTGTGTACTGCCTCTGCCTCTCAGCTCATGTGTGACCTTGGCTGAGCCTACCTCTAGCTAGTTTCAGGTTTTTCTTCCAAACAACAGTGTGTTTTACCACAACAAAGAAGAAACCCCTTGTCCAGCTCTGCAGTTCCTCTATGTCTCCACTTGAGGGGGAAACAATACTAGACATCCTTTTTCTTAGCTCAGAAAAAGAAACTCCAGTTGCTTCCTGATGATTTCAAACTCTTTGGAGGAAATGAAGGTTATTTGTAAAGGAATCAGGAAAAAAACAATTCCTGTGTGGTGTTTCCATTGAAAACATTGTTCGACTCTCTTGACTGCCTGTCATTAAGCCTTTGATATATTTTTTTAAGAGTTTATTTTCTTTTGTATGATCTAGTGTCTTTTCCTTTGAGGTGAACTCTTCCTTGTGTCTCAGCTCCTCTTCCTCCTCCTCCTCTGCCTCCCCCTCTTCTTATTCTTCTCCCCCTCCCCTTCTCCTTACCCTTTCCCTCTTCTCCCCCTCCTCTCCCCTCCTCTTCATTCCCCTCTTCCTCTCCCTCCCCAGTTCCTCTTCCTCTCACTCCTCTCTTCTCCCCTCTCCTCCTCCTGCTCTTTCTCCTCCAAAAGTTTTATTTATGGATACTATATTTGGGTCCTTTCTCCTCTAACTCATCCCTCATCTTTAGAATACATGAGTTTTTTGTTTTATTTATTTATTTATTTAATGGCACAGGTGGGTTGTGAGAATTTCTGCTTAAAAAATTATGGTTCTATGAAGGCTCCATCCTCTTTTCTTTCTTTCTTTCTTTCTTTTTTTAATTTTTTTTAATGGATATTTTATTTATTTACATTTCAAATGTTATCCCCTTGCTCCTATCCCATTCCCTCTCCCTCTGCTTTATGAGGGTCCTCCCCCTCCCACCAACCCAATCTAGCCTACGCACCCTGGCATTCCCCTACACTGGGGCATCGACCCAGGGCCTCTTGTCCCATTGATGCCCGACAAGGCCATCCTCTGCTACATATGTGGCTGGAGCCATGGGTCACTCCATGTGTACTCTTGGGTTGGTGGTCTAGTCCCTGGGAGCTCTGGGGGTTCTGGTTGGTAGAGTCTTTTCATCCCCGACCTCAGTTGCCTCTCATAGACTTCTCTTTCCACATCTTCAGCCTGCACCTTCTGCTCCAGTCACAAGCAGCTGTTGGCAGTTTTATGAACAGAGAAAATATATTTTATTTTTGTTCATTTTACTGTCCTTATAATTAGGTAATAAATGAAATAAAAATGTTCCACGAACATTTATTTACTATCTATTAGAACTGCGACCACACACTCTGTCAAGTCTGTCAAGCACTGCATCTTCCTTAGTCACACCTTTTCTTTAGAGCAGTAGTTCTCAACCGGTGGGTCATGACCTTTTGAAGATTGAATGACCTTTTCACAAGACCATCCTGCATATCAGATATTTGCAGAACAATAGCAAAATTCCACTTATGAAGTAGCAATGAAAATAATTTTATGGTTACAGATGACCACAGCATGAGAAACTATATTAAAGAGTCACCACATTATTAATATTAAAAACTTCTTTAGAATGTGCTCTTATATTGTTTAAGATCTGGCTCCTCTACTCTTCTCTCTCTCTCTCTCTCTCTCTCTCTCTCTCTCTCTCTCTCTCTCTCTTTCTCTCTCTGCCTTTCTTTGTCTCTACTACCCCTCAACTCCCCCATGCCCTAAATAAACTCTAGTCTATACTTAAAAAAAATAAAACAATCTGGTTCTTCACTGACGAGGCTCCACCTTCGTAGCTGACACTGGAGGTTAAACATCATATACAAATTCCTTTATCAATTTTCAATCAGTTCATGACTGGCAGAAATTTATACCGTCTGACATGAGGACGTGTCTGTGACCACCAGATGTCACCCTGGCATTTAGAATTCATCTAAACAAAAGAGCCAATTGCTCCTTCATGAGCATACTGTTTAAGATAGTCCATACCTAAATTAACAATATTTTAAGACTGAAAACAGGGCTTGGGAAGGCAGGAGTGGAGGTCAATGTAGGTCTTTCTATTTCTTCTCATGCCTGCTCACTGGACACTACAGTGGACTTTTCTCCTAAGTAGTTGTGACATAATTATTAACACGGCCTCTTTGTCCAAGCATCATTTATCAACAAACCATTTTTAAAAACCCTAAATCGCCTGGTCATTTTTTAAGTGTGTAAGGATCCTCTTAGTTCTAAGCAGAACCCATTTCTATATGGTGGTAATTTGTGGCAAAGGTCACTATCAAGTCAGAACACCATACCATCTCCAAATGAAGCAGCCTATGTTTCAATGTTTTTAGCTTCTGTAACTCTCAATAATATATCCAACTGCCAATAATTACCATCCTCCACTATGATGCTTAACTGTCCCTTCTTCAAAATCTTATCTAGAAGGAGTTTCCATCCTGTGTGCATGACAACCTTAAACTGCCATCTGCAACAAAGCTCTACTGCTATCTTCCAAAGTTTGCCCTTTAATAATTTAACTCTTAAAGATGAATTACCTGAATTTTCATAGAAGATGATAAAGATTAGTTTATTTCAAGTTCTTCATTATGAAAGAGGAAATACAATATGCAATTAATATTTATATAGAATTATATCCCATGTACTTTATGTGTACAAGCAAAATATGGCTGAAAGTCATTTTAGTTTGCTTGGTTTTGTATAAGACCCACAGAAGAGTCTCATAAAGTAATACTACCTATCCAAATACTTATGAAGGGGCAAGGGAGTGGTGGTCCCTTCTTCTTTCCTTTTCTTTCTCCCTCCTTTACTTGTCTCAGTAAGGGTTTCATTACTGTGAAGACACATCATGACCAAGGCAATACTTATAAAGGCAAACACTTCACTAGGACTGACTTACAGTTTCAGAGTTTAGTCCATTATCATCTTGGTGTGAAGCATGGCAGCATGCAGACAGACATGGTACTAGAAGAACTGAAAGTTCTACATCTTGATCCAAAGGCAGCCAGGAGAAGGTTAAAATTCCACTATATATATTAAAATTCCATATATATATATATATATATATATATATATATATATATATATATA
>JANHMN010000007.1:82328299-82386736 GCA_030674055.1 Rhabdomys pumilio
TCCACTCCCTGTGACATGAAGCTATGAGGACCAAACCTATTCAAACCACCCTTTTTTCCTTCCTTCCTTCCTTCCTTCCTTCCTTCCTTCCTTCCTTCCTTCCTTCTTTCCTTCCTTCTTTCCTTCCTCCTACCTTTCTACTTGCCCTTCCTTCAAACTTTATTGAGTTATAATTGATAAGTAAAGCTATCACATAATGTCTACAATTTGGTGAGCATGGATGTAATACTACATATGAAAGATGCAGAACTAAACAGATTGAAGTAATGACAGCATGCTCAGCAATATCCAAGCATAGTATCACAATATCATTTTTTGTTAACCTATTGTTCAACAATTTCACATATGACTGTGATATATTCTTGTCACTCAAAGAGTATTCCTTCCTATAGAGAACCTAGGACTCCTTAGAGAAGGGTGTGAGTTTCAGGGCTGTGAGAGAGAAAGTTAAAAAAAAATGTCTGCACCGTTATGGACACCATAGAAGTGCTCAAGAAGTAATTCATAGGTGTCAAGAAGACTTGAGCTCAAAGAGATAGCGTGTGGATGAAGAACTCGAAGATGGTGAAAACCAGTAGTGACACACTGAAGATCAAAAAGAATGATAATACCACTACAATAAAAACAAAGCAAAGAGGAAAAGGTTTGAACGCTCTTTTCCATAAAAGAACATTTTAGCAAAATAAATGCAGATGTTCTAACAGAAGTTGGAAACCTCAACCAGCCTAATAACACCAATTTCAGGACTCTAATTCTCCACAGAGACTGGGTATAGCTCAGTGGGGGAGCATTTGTCTAATTGTCAAGTTCCATGCCCAACACTGTGAACATCAAGAAGTCATTAAACCATTGGGTCAAAGTGTGTGGGAGAAGAAAACATTAACTCACTGGCTGATTATTCATTATAAGCAAGTTAAGTGAGGAAACTTCAGTATCTCTGACATAGGTGCAGACACACACCCACAGGGACACCACAGAGCTCTGCCAAAAATGCCCGGTGTGATATTACACTGGAACAGACAGATACATCTGTGGTGACAGAAGGGAACATTTGTGAAGACCACCAATCTGGATCCTGAAAGGGTTAATATTATGCAGGACAAGAAAGGAAAGGGCTAGACAACACTCCTAGTTTAAAGATTAAGGAATTACATTATACACTTAAAAAACCAAGTTTATATACAGTTACTCCAGTTTTGATGCATGTTCTTCAATTAAGTTTTTAAAGGGGTGAACACTTATGAATTCTTTATGATGCCCATGGGAACACCCCAAAGCTCTAATGACATGCCTGTGTCCTACCTTATCTTACTGGAGCCATTAACTGGTTATCAGCTCCATATTAAGGTTAGAGGGCATGAAAAACAATCAAGAAAGCATAGTGAGAAGAATGTCTTTAATAAGAAAATGAACCATGTGTTGCTGCTTGAGGGATGGGGTGTAAGCTGCAATCATTTCTAGTCTGACTCTGAATGCTTAAAATGAAATAAACTAACATTATATTTGAAAGCCCTTGAGTTCAAATGGGCATGAAAGCCATATTGGAATTATTTGCATTGAGAAAATAAAAGATACCTGGATTATTAGAAATAACACAATGATTCAACAAAAGTCCTTATAAATATTTGCAGTATTTTTCAGATGTCAATATATGATTATGTAAAGTTTGGAATTAAAAGATAGTCATAGGAAAACACGAGCCTATATTGAGACATGTTGGCAAAGTACAAATGAGATGATGTAGTATATTTTCATTCTTTGCACTCTTAACAACAGCAGGAGAAAGCTTGCTCAGACGGTCTTTGTGACAATAACATTCTACCTAAGGAAAAACATCAGAAATAAAAGTGTTAAGTTTAAAACAGTTATATGATTAGTCTTCATTTTTGATAATCAAGCCTATCAAACTAAACATGATATATGGTTCTTAATTAATTATCTTAGGTCCAAGGTAGAAGATCTATAAAGATTATTCACTCTGTGGAAGGAGTAAGGTGATATGTGAACTTTGGTAATTCTAAAATATTAAACATGGACATATGTAAGAGGGAGGACAGACTTTATCCTAAGTGATGTGTATTAACTAATGCCTAATCTTCCTAATTAATTTGAAATTATTGCTTGTGCCATGACATTCATGTTGAAGTTGGAGAACAGCTTCATAGAGTCTTTTCTAGTCTTCCTGGATCCACAGATTGAACTTGGCTCATTATGGTTTCGTGGCAGTGATCTTTACTTGCTGAGATCCTACCAGCCCCCAATGTTTAATTTTCTATACACTGACTTTCACATCATTGACTCTGGGTGATTGTTTTAGAGATTTTTCATTTTTATTTTATATGTATGTGTGTGTATATATATATATATATATATATACACACACATACACACACAGTGCCTGTGGAAGCCAGAAAGGGGCACCAATTCCCTGAAAATGAAGCCACAGGTGGTTGTGAGCCACCATGTGGGTCATGGGAACCAAACCCAGGTCCTCTGGAAGTACAGCCAGTGTTATTAACCACAAAGCCATCTCTTCAGCCTCAGCTTCTTTCTGAAATATTTTAAACAAATCATAGACATCCTATTTTAACATTTACTCTTACAGTTTATATCTAAAGTTTTAGACACTTTATAAGTCTCTAAATATCAGCAAAATAATCACAAACTATTTCTACCGTTATTTACCATGCTATCCTTATACCTGGTTGCATGTTGCCCAGGACGTTAAACAATTTTTTAGTACTTAAAAAGTATTTCCAATATGGTACCCAGAGATAATGCCAGCGATGATTCTGAAAACATTGTCTAAAGGAATGATATTATTTGGAAAGACTTCTTTAACCCCCTACTGTACTGGATAGTTTTATGTCAACTTGATACAAGCTAAAGTCATCTGAGAAGAGAGAACCTGTGGTGGTTTGAATATGCTTGGCCCATGGGAAGTAGCACTATTAGGAGGTGTGGCCTAATTAGAAGAGATGTGTCACTGGTGGAGGTAGGGCTTTGAGGGCTCATATATATGGTCAAGTCTGGCCAGTGTGATCCAGATACTCCTTCTGGCTGCCTGAAGAAGACAGTCCCTGGCTGCTTTCAAATCAAGATGTAGAACTCTTGGTTCTTCTGTACCATATCTACCTGGGCACTGCCTTGCTTCCTGCTATGATGATGATGGACTGAACCTCTGAAACTGTAAGCTAGGGGGCTTACAGTTAAATATTTTTCTCTGACAGAGTTGCCTTGGTCACAGTGTCCCTTCACAGGAATAAAACTCTAACTAAGATAGAACCTCAACTGATAATAACAGCGTGTAGTCAAACCTGTAGAACATTTTCTTAATTAGTGATTGATGTGGCAGTGATGAGCTCATTATGGGCTGTCCCTTGACTATTGGCCCTGGGTTCTATAAGAAAGTAGGATTAATAAGTCAGTAAGCAGCATCACTCCATGGAATTGGCATCAGTTCTGTCTCCAGGGTCCTGCCCTGTTTTAGTTCCTGTCCTGAATTTCTTAAATGATGAACAGTAATATGAAAATGTAAGCCAAATGAAATGTTGGTTTTTTGTTCATGGTGTTTCATTGCAACAGTAGAAACTCTGATTAAAATGGTCAGTACCAACATTTTACAAAAATAAAACAAAACAAAATTTATGGTGTTATTAAAAATTCATGATTAGAAATATATATTCTACATTAAACTGATTTTTGGACCACAATGCCAAGGGCATGATGAGGAAGGCAAAAGGAAAATTACACATTCTCATTGCAAACATCCTTCTCCTCTCAAATATTTCCATCTGCCATTGGTTGATGCATCAGTTTAATGAGAATGCCCCCTTATAAATTTATATATTTAAATACTTGGTCCCAAATGAGGATGCTTAAATCTCATTTAGAAGGGGGAACAAAATAATCATGGGAGCCAGAGTGAGGAAGGGACCTGGGTGGGAGAGGTGAGAGGGAGGGGAAAAGGGAGCAGGCTCAGGTATAGGGGGAGACAGGAAAGAAGCCAGGAGAATTAATGGAAATATGTACCTACCACGGGGTGTGGGGTATGGGGGGTGCAGGGTGTAGGGTATGGGGGTATAGAATGTGGGGGTGTGGGGGTGTAGGGTATGTGGGTGTGGGGTATGGAGGTGTAGGGTGTGGGGGTATGGGGGTGTAGGGTATGGGGGTGTAGGGTATGGGGGTGTGGGATGTGTGGGAAACCGCTAGAAAATCCCAGAGACCTATGATAGGGGATGCTCCCAGGATTCAATGCGGGTGTCCTTAACCAAAATGCCCGATGGTGGGGATATGGAACCTGAAGATACCACCTTCAGTAGTCAGACAGGACCCCCATGGATGAATGGGAACATCAACCTATCTACAAAAGTTTCAACCCGAAATTACTCCTAAAAAAAATGCAGGGAAAAAAATGGAGCAGAGACTGAAAGAATAGCTGACCAATGACAGCCCCAACTTGGGATCCATCCCATGGGTGGGTACCAATCATTAACATTATTACTGATTATAGACAGGAGCCTAGCATGTCTGTCCTCTGAGAGGCTCTACTAGCAGCTGACTGAGACAGATGCAGATATAGCCAAGCATTAGATGGAGGTTGGGGACCACTATAGAAGAATTAGAGGGAGAATTGAAGGATCTGAAAAGGAAGCAACCTCCTACGAAGGCCATCAGTGTCAACTAACCTGGACCCCTAGCTCTCAGAGTCTGAGGTACCAGCCAAAGAGCATACACCAGTTGGTCCGAATCCCCCACCTCACCCCTACCCCAGGCACTTATGTAGCAGAGACCTGCCTTGTCTGGTTTCAGTGAAAAAGGATGTGCCTAATCCTGTAGAGATCTGATTCCGGGGGTGGGGGTAGGGATTCTGTCAGAGGTGAAGTGGCAACATTTGAGATGTAAATAAATAAAATAATTAATTAATAAAAACGTAGATAGATAGATAGATAGATAGATAGATAGATAGATAGATAGATAGATAGGTAGGTAGGTAGATAGATAGACAGACAGACAGACACTTGGTCCCCAGTTGGTGGATCTATTTGGGAAAGATTTGGAGACGTAGCCTTGTTGGAGGAGGTGTCTCATTAGACGCAGCTTTGAGGTTTCAAAAACCCACACCATTCCCAGTCAACTGCCTCATGCCTGTGGATCAAGATGCAACCTCTCAGCTACTGCTCCAGTGTCATGCCTGCCTGTCTTCAGCCAAGCTCCCTAGCATGATGGTCATGGACCCTAACCTTCTGGAATTTGAGCCTCAAATTATACATTGTCCTTTATAAGTTGTACTTGTGATAGTATATTATCATATCACAGTGATATAAAGCAAATATGACAGCTGAGTTCTGGATTCAGAGCTTGTACACCTGGAGGGTTGGGGTTCATTATTATTCCTTAATAGTTGGAAGGATTGGATTCCCTTGAATCAGCTTTTATTTCTTACTTTCTCCCTTTAAAATAATTATTTGTGCCTTTTGGACAAGAGAGAGTATGGAGACACAATAGAGATAGCAAGAGGCCCTGGCGTAGGTGGCAGATTCACTGGGATGCACCACCAGAGGATTTATATAAATAGCTTACAAAATTAAAAAAAATGATTTGCTATTGTTTATGTTTTGAAACTGTCTTTCCTATAAATGGCATATATCTGGTATAGGATGACAAGTCTTCTGTCAGCCCAAGGATTGTGTGTTTGACGCTATACTGGGCTTCATAATAAAAATCTTACTCCAAATAGAAAAACACAAACCAACCAAACAAAAAATAAACTGAGTCCAGTTAAGAAGGTGACTTCAATGAGTATTCTGGAAATCTCTCTTCTCTCACTTCCTGCTATGCTGTGCTCTCCTGGGTCTTCTCCCCGATTCCCCCCCACCCCCATGCTACCTCTTGGTCCTTTTCCCTCCTCCTCTTCCTCTTTCTCCTCTTCCTCTTCCTCTTTCTCCTCCTCCTCCTCCTCTTTCTCCTCCTCCTCCTCCCCAGCTTGACCCTGGATGATGGCAGCAGTTGGATGGAGCAGGTGTTGTCCTTCCCTTTACTGTCTCCATCTTTCCCAGCTCCATGGAATTAAATGCCCCTGACCAATTAATACAAATGTATGTCTTAGTTCTGCTCCAGATGGACCCATGGCCATGTCGGGGGTTGGGGTGGGTATTTAATTGATAATTGAAGTAGAAGTGCTCACTCCATTGTTGATAATACCATTCTCTGGGAAGGTGGTCCTGGCTATCTAAGAACTCAGGCTGAGCATGAACCTGTGTGGTGAGTCAGTAGGCACCACTCCTCTATGGTTTCTTCTTCAAGTTTCTGTCCCAGCTTCTCTTAATCATGCATGTGACCAGAAAGTAAAAGCCAAATAAATCCTTTCCTGTTCTAAACTGCTTTTAGTCAGAATATTTTGTCAGGGCAACAGAAAGGAGACACGTTCTTACCCACAATGCATCTCCTGTAGACACTGTAAAGGGATTTGCATTCTAGTTGCTTCATCAATAGAAATGTAAGGTAAAATTCACATGCAACAGCCCCAGTTCCTCAATCATCAGTTACTATCACACTTCAGATTAAACTTCCTAGAAGCCCCGTGCCCAGGCAGGGAGCTCAAAACTCTGTGAAACACCAGAGGTCGGGTTTGTGATCAAGTGACTACATAAGCCTGTTCCATTCACAGAAAAAGAAGGTAATCTCCCCATTTTTTTAACACTTAGTATTGGGCCATTAGGAAACCTACTATGTGCCACAAATTGTATGGGGATCTGACATTTGAATCCTGCTCTTCAGAAATTTCAATGCCTTTGTCTGACTTTGGACATGGAACTATCATACTAGTAATACTTGACACACAGGCAGGAAGGTCATAATTAGTATTTGCCTGAGCTATGGATTCTATCTAAAAACACAAACAAAACAACTAAGGTGGCTAGGTGTGTCAGTGCACAATTTTAATCCCAACACTTTGAAGGCTGGGACAAACTTTTCTCTATGATTTCAAGGTCAGCCTGGTCTATATAATGAGATTCTGTCTTGTACAAACAAGCAAACAACAAAACAAAACAAACAGAAAAATACAGTGGAAAGCTTAGTGGGCAAAGATACTTTTAGCCATTGAGCTAAAGCATATCAAAATAAGTTTGTGTGTGTGTGTGTGTGTGTGTGTGTGTGTGTGTGTGTGTGTGTGTTTCATCTGCAGATCTGAGGGAACTTGGGTAGGCTTGGTATCATGGACCACCCCGAGCTTAATGTGTATGTATGTGTGTGTCATATGCAAATTCTCTTATGTGTGTGGGCACACATTTGTGTGGGTTTTCATACATGTGTGTGCATGCATGTGGAAGGCCAAGGTTCAAGTCAGGTCCAAGGTTCAAGTCCCTTCTACCTTAACCATCGAGGCAGGCTTTCTCTACCAACCCTCAAACTCACCTATATGTCTGGTCTCCCTAGAGAGCTAGCTAGCTCTGGGGAGCCTCTGTCTCTGCCTTCCAAGACTGGAATTACAGGTATGCTGCCATGCCCACCTGACATTTACCGGGGTCTGGAGATCATTCTGGCCTTCATGCTTATGTAACAAGAGTTTTAATAGTTTTGACTCAACCTTTTTTTTTTTTTCTAACATTCGTTTCCTTGTATCTTGCCATTCAGCTACCTGTGTCTGACTCTTTCCTGTCTCTCTCTCAAGGGTGAGTTGGTATGTTTTATACATTAGTCTATGCCATCTATTTATTCTTTAAAAATTAGATAGAGAGAATTTTATAAAAAGAATCATAAAATGGGCAAACTGCATAGACGTTTTATGCCTGCTACAGCATTATTCTGTGTAACATTTTCTGCACAATGAAATTATATAAGTTTAACAGATTTTATGTACTGAAACTTGCATCTGAATTAATGAAGATTAATGAGCTGGCCTTGGAAATACTAAGGGGTGACTAATGTAGATATCTAATGAAAACCATTTGAATTGTATGTATATTCAATAATAATCTATCTCATTAAAAGAATGATACAATTTTTGAGAAGGCCACTTGTGTATCTGGTTCATAATGTGTACAGCTGTGAGCAGATAGAAAGGTCCCCCACCCCTGCTGCCCCATGGACTTCCGAATGACAGACAATGGGCAATGCACTCAGGGAAGAATGGAAGTGTATTTATCATGGGGCCATAAATTTCAACAGGTCTGGATAAAAAAAAAAAACCTGCTATTATCAGTTGCATAAAGTAAATTTAATTTTACCAGAGGTCAATTATCATCTATAAAATGTTCATAGTAATTGATACTTCTTTTAAACTTTAAAAGTTTAAAAGTTTAAAGTTTTAAAACTTTAATGTCTGCCCTGGATCCTGGACCAAATCCTTTCTCTTTGTGCCCTTGTATGTGAATTGGAGGTAGTAGGGCTGAGGACTTCTTGGATGTCTTCTTCAGGTTTTGAAATCAGGATTGCAGTCCCTGAAATAAAAATTCCAGATCCCAGACATTCTGGTCTGTAAGCAGGGGCCTTAGAACTTCTGGGTGTTACATCTCTTTGACCCTGATAAATCTTTGATTCTCCAGGGAGAAGTTTTCCTCACAGTGACCTTTAGCTAAGGAGCTTGTGGGAGACTTCAGTGAAGGGGATTGTGGGAGTAGGCTTCAGTGAAGGAATTGTGGGAGTGGGCTTCGGTAAAGGGAATTGTGGGAGTGGGCTTCAGTGAAGGAATTGTGGGAGTGGGCTTTAAGTAATGGGAATTATGGGAGTGGGCTTCAGTGAAAGAGATTGTGGGAGTGCTATGCTGAAGACCCCTGACTCTCATTTCTGGAGCAGGTTGATTCTCTGCCTCTGTATTGCTCAGTGATCCACATTTACATATTTTCTACTCAATTCTTTCGTTCTTACTGTTTCATGTTTATAAAAACAGAAAAACTGACTCTCAGGTAAGCCACATATCTTAGTAAAGTCCCATGGCCGCCTGGATTTCCATGGAGTTCACTGGCAGGTGGAAGGCATGCAGTTAATTTCAGGAATCTCTAGAAATGTCCAGTCTGAGACTCTCGGACAGGGATGGATTTCCTGGGTCAAGGAGGCTAGCAGATGTTCTCTTTGAGTAGTTGAACACAGCAAAGAAACTCTTAGAACCTGTTCATAATGAGCAGTCTCAGACAGAAGACATGAAGCCATAGGGAGCTCCACAGGGGTGTTCAATGGCGAAGCATCCTGTGAAAAGACTTGCAGAGGAAACAGAGTAAGGATGCAGATCTAGACCAGGCTCAGGTTTGGACCTCCTGGAGCTTCCCTCGGGTGCCTGTGGTCCATTCTGGGCTCCATGGCAGGGGTTAGTACTCTGCCTCCTTCCCCTGCACTCGGCTGATCAGCTGGTGACACATTGGCTCATTGTGTAAGTGATTTTTTCCAGTCTTCTGGTTTCCAGGTCTTTGTGTTTTCAGCAGTTGATTGACTCCTAGCCGGAGCCCAGATCTAAGCAGGAAGTGAAGCCAGCACCCAGGGTAGCCAAATGCAGAGAAACCGTGAACATAAATCCGACATGGCTCTGAAAACCGCAATGCTTAGCAATACCATCAGGCGGGCTGTTCATTGATTTGAGGTTCATAATTTAGGAATGTACGTTTGCCATACGTTTGTAAGTTGTTATTAGATAAATGACTAAAACTCCACGTTTCTTCCTTTCTTTCTTTTTTTCTTTCTTTCTTTCTTTTTTTTTTTACAGGGTTTCTCTTTGTAGTCCTGGCTGTTGGCTGTCCTGGAACTCACTCTGTAGACCAGGCTAGCCTCGAACTCAGAAATCCGCCTGCCTCTGCCTCCCAAGTGCTGGGATTAAAGGTGTGAGCCACCACCGCCCGGCATTGTAGAAGTTTCTACATTGAAAGGAAAATAAAAAATAAATGTTAATACATTTTTAAATGAGAGAATTCTGGGTTTTAATAAAGGTGAACACTAGATAATTTGACTGTTCTTGCAATACTAATCAATATAATTACTCCCCCTACTTTAAATTCTTATCATGGAACAGAATAATTATTGGGTATAACACAAAATGATTGAAATTCTAGATATAGTTATGACTGCAGTGGCAAAACTCCACATTTCATGCAATGATTCCACACATGTGAATATTTAATGAGAGCATCATTTTGGGAGCATAATTATGTGAAACGAAAGAAAGCCAAAGTTGCGAAGCCATATTTAAGAGCAGCCAATTCATTCTATTGCAATTTTGTAATCCTTTTCATAGTGCTGCTTTTTAGAAAAGATTTATTTGTTTCTATTTTTGATATTTTTATCTGTACATGTGTTTTCCCTGTTTGCATGTGTGACTGAGTGCATGCAGTTCTCATGTTGGCCAGTAGAGGAAGTTAAATCCTCTGGCACTGGTCTGGGACAGATCCTTGTGAGCCTCCCTGTGGGTGCTGGAGATGGAACCTGTGACCTCTCTGCTGTAGCACTCACCAGCCTTATCCACTAAGCCAGGGGTTCTCAACCTTCCTAATGCTGAGACTCTTTGATACAATTCCTCCTGTTGTGCTGACCCCAACCATGAAATTATTTTCATTGCTACTTCATAACTGTAATTTTGCTAGTTATGAACCATAGTGTAAATATATGATATACAGGATATCTAATATGTAACCCCTATAAAAAGATCATTCTACCTCTAAAGGAGTAGTGACCCATATTTTGAGAGCCACTACAATGAGCTATCTTTCCAGCCCTAATTGCCTGATGTTTCAAAAATAATTGTTACTAATAACTTAATTAAACCAGTATTTTAGTATACAGAGACATTCTTGATTGATATTTTGGGCAAACTCCTATATTTTAGTTATATACTTATGACAAATTTTATTTATAAGAATTTGGAAGTAATATACAATAATTATAGAATATGTGAAGAATCCAAACTAGAAAGTTAAAATCATCTGTGATCTTCTTGCTTATAACATCATCACCAACATTTTTGGTGGATTCTTCTACACTGTGTGTGTGTGTGTGTGTGTGTGTGTGTGTGTGTGTACCCTCCATCAAAACATATGTGATGCATGTTCTTTCTTCTAAAGTTAAGATTGAAGTCATTATATAATCTGCCTTTTCTAACTAATATGCATCCTGAACACTCATGTATCTTAATAAAACAAAATACTAAGTAACTAAATAATGTCCTCTCACCTGAGTGTACAGTGATTGTGTAAAAAGTTTCCTTCTTGGGCATTTAAGTGAGTTCTTACCTCTCGGAAACAGAAACTGGCAGGGATCCAGAGCTTCTTCTCTTGGTGTCAGATGGCACAGCTAAAAATATCTCTTCAGCCTGTCTGCAGTTTCCCACACCTGCTGGTCCTGGAGTTCATTGCATCAGTGTTCATACTTTTCCTCTGAAAAATGTAGATCTCAGAATGAGGCAAATAACCTAGGAGCTGAGAGTGTGTCTGCATCAAGACCAGGCAGACCTGAATTCAAACCTTGGACTTTGTATCTTTCAGCCCTCAAACATTTTTCCCCCACAGGCCTAAAATAGGTTGTTCCATGAGAGAACTGAGCTAAAACCATCCGCTAGTTTGTGAATAATTGTCTTGTCAATGACTGGTTCTGTGAGCATTTTAGTATCTGAGACTCTGTGCAAGGTACTGAACACAGAGCATCGGGGAAACAGCCCAGCTGACCTGTGGAGTTTACAGGCAGGTGTTGTACATGACATCAGTCTTGAAAAGACAATTATCCAGACACTATTGCAGATAGTGCTTGCTGATGGAAGCCTGATATAGCTGTCTCCTGAAAGGCTCTGCCAGAGCCTGACAAATACAGAGGCAGATGCTCATAGCCAGCCGTTGGACTGAGTGCAGGATCCCGATGGAGGAGCTGGAGAAGGGACTGAAGGAACAGATGGGTTTCAGCCCAGTGGGGAGCAACGGTGTCAACCGGCCAGACCCCCAGAGCTCACAGGGAGTGGACGGACCATGGCTCCAGCTGCATATGTGGCAGAGGATGGCTTTGTTGGACATCAGTGAGAGGAGAGGCCCTTGGCCCTGTGGGAGTTTGATGCCCCAGTGAAGGGGAATGCCAGGGTGGGAAGGCAGGAGTGGGTGGGTGGGTGAGCACTCTCATAGAGTCAGGGGGAGGGGGATGAGATAGGGGGATTGTGGAGTGGAAACCGGGAAAGGGGATAACATTTGAAATGTAAATAAAGAAAATAGTCAATAAAAGAAAGAAAAAGAAAAGAAAAGACAGTTACCGCATGTTATATAGAATGCTCTGGCATTCTCACAATAAACATCTTTGCTTATGATTCAAGGCAAGCAGGCAGGGATGTAGGAAGATTGCTATCGACCCCAAAAACACCCTACATGCTCAAATCTATCTGATCTCCCAAATGAATAGAAACTGTATGATTGAAATTTGGCAATAACATACCACGGCTTAGGACAAGCAGAAAGTGTCTTTAACTTCTTCCTGCCCACCACATATGGCCTTTTCTGGGCTAGGCTTTTTTATTTATAACACCTTTGCTCCCCTGGACTTTTGTGGAGTCCTCATGGTGATCTCTTTGCCCAAGTGTCCTTAGCTTTCCACATTTATTCTGTCACCTCCCTGTTGTCAGGGCTTAGCAGGGCACAGAGCATTTGGGGCATCTCATCATAAACAGAGCTGGATAACTTGAAAGTTAACTTAACACTTCAGGACAGAGAGGGCAACATTGGCTAGACAGAACTATCCAGGAAGGAAGGAGGAGGCTCAGGAAGAGGTAGGAAGAAAATGAGTCCAGGAAGATGTGGAGAGGAAGGAAGGGATCTGTCATCTGGGAGCATGCTGGAGACAAACCAGTTCACTTAGTTTTCGTGTCTTTGAAATGGAATGGTGGCCCCAAGTAAAGGAGACAGTGAGAGCAAAGAGAAGACAGGATGGAGGGCATAGAAAGTATCAGAATGTTGACCAGGAAGTGGCTGGAGAAAGGCTGTGGGTGGGAAAGTGGAAGTTCCCAGGCAGGATGTGAGAGATGAATCTGGAAATTCCTTCTTTTTAATAGTGGAATTCTAATGGTAGAGATAAATATAAAACATAAAATAGGAAGGATTGTGGCCTTGAAGGGATATGAATTCTACAGAAAGACCAACAAAGTCAACTAACCTGGACCCTTGCTACTCTCAGAGACTGAACCACCAACCAAAGAGCATACACAGGCTAGACTCAGCCCCATCCCTCCCAGCCCCACCTACATACACACACACACAATTGTAACAAATGTGCAGCCTGGTCTTCATGCGGGTCCCAATCAACTGGAGCAGGGGCTGTCCTAAAAGTTGTTGCCTGTCTGTAGGATATATTCTTCTAGCTGGGCTGCCTTGTCTGGTCTCAGTGAGAGAGGCTGTGCCTGGCCTCCCAGAGACTTGATGTGCCAGGGTAGGGGGGTACCCAGGGGCCCCACTCTTTCAGAGGAGAAGGGGATAGGGATGGGGCAAGGATTAAGGGAGAGAGTGACAGGGGTGTGGCAGTGAGCAGGATGTAAAGTAAGTAAAAGATACAAAAAAAATGCATGCCAAGAAAGAGGATACAGCTTTACACAACAGAGGTGAGGATTCTGGAAATATGTGGTAACTCAGGAAAACTAGAGAGCAAATTAAGACCTCCTCCCTGAGATAAGAACACTTTAGAATCTTGGTCTTCACAATTCTCTGAGGAATTGAAACTTGTGACCTGGGGCCCTTGCCTTAGAGCACAGAGCTACCTCCTTCTATATGAAGCTAGATAGGCCTTTAAACACAAAAGAATGGCATAAATATGTATATGTATATGTAATGTGTATATGTATATATGTGTGTATATGTGTATACACACATATATATGTATATATGTATTTATGTATATATGTATTTATGTATATATGTATTTATGTATATATGTATATATGTATATACTTATATATGTATCTCTCTCTCTCTCTCTCTCTCTCTCTCTCTGTGTGTGTGTGTGTGTGTATGTGTGTGTGTGTGTGTGTGTGTGTGTGTATGTGTACCCGTGGAAGCTAGAAGACAGTCTGAATCTCCTGGAGCTGGAGTTACAACAGTGTGAGCTATCTGGTGTAGAGGCTGGGAACTAAATGTGAGTCTTCTGTAAGAACAGTAAGGGCTCTTAACTGCAGGACCATCTTTCCAGGCCCAAGTCCAGCATCTTACTCTTTAAAAAAAAAAGAAAAAGAAAAATCTATTTAGTTTTCAAATTTCATTTTAAAATGTACATTAATAATAAAATTTTAATAGCTTTCTTCCATGAATAGTTTTTCAATTAACAAAGCTTTTTATATACAAACAAATTAAAAATTTTATTTGCAGAGATTATCATGTTTCCACAGAGAGTAAGAAACCTGTTACTGTAACAAACAGGAGCTGTAATGGTTAATATCAGTTGTCAGACTGTCAGGATCAGCAGTGCTGCAGGAGACAAACTTCAGGGCATATATGTAAATACGTGAAGGAGTTTATATGTGGATTGTGCCAACTGAGGTGAGTGGACCCACCCTCAAAGTGGATGGCACTATTCCATGTGCTAGGGTCCTGGACTGGATAGAAAGGAGACAGTGTGCTGAACATCCATCTCTGCTTCTGACTGAGGAGGCTCTGTGACCCCTTTCTGGCGCCATGCCACCCCACCCTGACAGACTGTGTCTTTAGACTGGGAGCCAAAATAAAGCATTTCTTCCTCAGGCTGCTCTTATTGGGTGTTTCAGCATAGCAATGAAGAACCTTACCTAATACAGATGCCTGAAAACCTATTTTCATTTTGTAATCTGTAGCCTGTAAGTCAGTCTTATGTGGACACACTCACGTGTATGGAGCTCCCCAAGGTCTCACTTCAGCACTGCTACCTCAGTGCTAGACATACACAGATGGATGTAATGGCTGGACAGTGAAGCTGCTAGCTAAGGGGGTCTGCTCCGCTCTCTGAGGAGTCAGGCGCTATAGCTCAGCAGAGCAGGTTGTCCCTACAGAGGCTCTACGTGAGCACCTGTGTTTTGGAAAAATTGCCCATTTCAAAATGTAGTTTATACATGCGTCCTAGGCATGTTGGGATGGATTCTGCCAGCCCGAGGCCAGTGTTTTCAGGAAGGACACAAGGCCTTTCTTGGGACTTAGGCAAAGCTTTGCTCTCTGCCGAACACTAGCCTCTGCCTGTTTCTGGAGTACACTAGAGTATTCTTGGTCCCCTGTCCCTGCTGTGTATGAGTGTATGTGTTGTGTGTTGTGTGGGGGTCGCAGGGAGGGCTGCCCCTCAGATCAGAAGACTGCCTTTTTGGAACCCCCGTGTTCAGAATGCTTCCTTAGTTGACTTAAGTGATACAGCCTTTTTAGCTGCATTTTACCCGTGTGCTGCCACCCACCTCACGCTCATCTGAGCCTATTCTCTACAGTGATTCAGTACACTGGGGTTTCATTGGCCAAACTGAGTGTTAAAGTGAGCTCAGCAGCTGTGTTAGGTGAATGGCACCTGGCAGCCCCGACTAGCACACAGCCTGCAGCAGGAGCCTGCAGAGAGAAAGGTGAGCTCTTGCCTGAAATCCTAAAGCTTGGTTTTGTTGATACTCTTCTAAGCTGGAGCCTGCTCGTTACCCACTGGCTTATATTACCTCCTGCTGTTAACCACACTAACCAATATGTGTGGTCAATATTTGAAATCATTGCTTCACAATCCACTTTGTGAACTATTCTGTTTTCATAAATCTGTTTTATTGGATCATATTATCTTGCTTACTCATCAATTTTATTTAGTTTTCGAAATTGCATAATAAAATTTAACTTATAATTCTCCATGAAAAAATAAAACTTGTTAGAATTTTTCTTGACATTGGATAAATTTATAGGCCAATTTTTAAAGGACTGTTTTTTATCTAAGTACATAGAAATTAACATATTTTTCCATTACTAATATCTTTTAATGCTTTTAAAATTCTCATAATTCTAGGTTATAAAATTACTTTATATATTTTATATCATGCATTGATTTATTGATTTATTATTTTATTTGGGATGTCTTATAAAATTAGTAATTTTACATTAATAATTATCTTTGTTATTGAGGAAATGATTTTCTATCATTAACTATTACACTAAAATTTTTGTAAATATGTTTTTATCAAATTGAACACACTTCTTTTCAGATGTATCTCTGTGAATAGATGTCCCACTTACTGAATCTTCTTACAGTTGTCGCAGGTTACACAGTGTGTACCAATTTCTGTTCTGATATTAAATATCCTTATATCAATTCAACTTTAACTATATTTTAATACATTTAAATTTGCCTAAACATTTCATAGGATATCTTTTATATGTAGGATAGTAACTCTTTTTATAGGATATCTGTGCCATTTGTATGATATAGAATACATAATAAATGATTGTTAATAGGAAGATAGGTAGGTGATAGATTAAAGGCGTGATAGAGGACAGTAGATGCTGCATAGTAGATGGAAGACAGCTGATCCATAGGTAATAGATAGATGATTGATGATAGACAATAGATAGATAATAGATAATGATAGATAGATGATAGATGACCTATAGATGATAAACAGACAAGGATAGATGATTGAGATAAATGATCTATTAATTATAGGCAATGATTGATAGATGGATAGATAGTACATAGATAATAGATAAATCTATAGAGGATACACAATGATTAATAGGTAGGTAGATAAATAGGTGATCTATAGATAATAAACAGTGATTGATAGAAGAATAGATGATAGATGATAGAAAGACAGATTAGATGGTAGATTGATACAGATAGAAAGGGACACAGTGTAGATAGATATGGTGCTCCTTCTCCTTGTTCTTGCCAACAGTTACTATATTCTTTTTACCCCTTCACATAGATACTACTCCCACAGCTAAAGTTCGCATCTTCCAGTTTCTGAGAACTGCAGACATTTCAAAAAATTTGTTACCTATATCCAAATACATTTTAATAGGATAAAAATTCAGTTTCTCCAGCTTCACCAATAGGCATCCACACTAAGTACTCAACTTTTTCAACAATATATAGATTCTCAATCATCAATAGCATTTGTTATTAGTGATGAAGAAATGCTACCTGCAATAAGTTTACCCCCTAAGAAGGACCCATGATGGTAGTTTAGCCTTGAGGACAAGGCTTGAGAGCCTGAAAACATCTTGTTCTGTTTCTCAGAATTGTTCCTTAATGGAATCTCTGCTGTATCCAAGGGGTCAAGGTCTACAGTAAATAATTCATTGAAAGTTTTCGGTGGAGGAACTTATCATCTGTACGAAATGATACTGTTGAGATCTCTACTAGCCCAGAGGAATTCAAGTTACAAATGGGAAAAACATGAATGAGTGAAAAGACCCAGAGAAGAAGCCTGCAGGGTCTGAGCAAGACAAAGAGGCCCCGGGCTAAAGCCCCAGGATAGGATTAAAACAGCACTGAGCAGCAAAAGGTGAAGTCGACAATCCTTGCCGCCCAAGTCTGTGAGCCTGTGTGATTTGTTGGCCAGTGATAAGGATCCCTCCCGTTTTATCCTTGAAAAGAGGCCGAGGGGAAGGTAGCTGTGAGCTTCAAGGCTGGGGTGGAGAGACAAAGGTAATAATTACAAGTGAATAATTACAAGTCTGGACAAAGCAGAATTACGAAGCACAGCCTGGCCATGCTCAGGTGATCCTGATCATAGATTCTAGAAGCCAAGTGTAAGTGCCAGGTTCAGAGGGGTGGTCCAGCTCAGAGCCACCAGAAGCGAACACCAGAAGCTCTGGTGTTGTAAGCGGTACACAGAGTCTCTTGGATCTGTCTTTCGTTATTGTTATATAAAAATTCATAGACATTATAATGTTCTTAATAATCCTAAAAATATAAGGTGTTGCTAATTGTAACTTTTACATTTAAAGAAAATAAATTAGTTGGTGTTAAGAAACTTGAGCATTTGACTAACAACCAGTGCAGCTAGGATTCAAAATCCAGTTTGAGAATCAAGAGCCCATGCTTTCTCCTCTGCAAACTGCTCTTCCATTTGAGTACTGAGAGGTACAGCCATAGGAAAGGCTGAGAAACACATTGTTCCTTCCTAGAAAAATACCTTGGGTGTTTTTTTTTAAACTACATTTTCTTATTTCTCATATTCTTTCTTAAGATGTATATTATTTTGTGAGCACAATAGACATCTAATAGACACTTTAAGAGTGCAATCAAACATAGGATAGATTAGCTAGGAACTAATGCGTAAGTAAGTCCCAGCCCAATATAATTACAAGCATGGTGTCTCATGTGGTACAGGGATACTGGCCCCAAAGGAGCCGGGAATTGAGAATTTGTGATTGGTTGAGGGAAAAAATAATGTTTTCTTTTCATAGTTGAGCAGTTTTGTTTACTGAAAATGGGCTTAGATATCGTCAAGGGTCTTATCTGGATTTAAACAATTGTCACAGATAGGAAAAGCAATTGTCACTGCTGCAGATTAATTTTCAGGACAAAATTTGCATCTATTCCCTCTGAGGTTACTGTTGCCATGGTGATGTATGGCATCAGGTTCTGCACAGAGGGTTACACTTCTTACCTGCCAACTTTTATGTGAGCTGGGTGGGAAGAATTTCTGGAAGATTCTAGGGAAGAACTTTATGTTTAAATCAGAATAAAGGGAGAAGAGTGGTGGGCTGGGGCCTGGGCTGTATTGTGCCCTCTGTTTTGATGTCTGCTCTAATAATCTGAACATGACTGGAAAGGGGTGTCGCTAAGAAGGGGAGCCCAGGAGTCCCTCTATTTGAAGTGGACAGTCCACCCTTTACATTTATCTGGCATCAGTGACAACATTAAGCTTTTTCAGGCAGGGTGTTAGAGGGACAGGGGGCATCGCTGGGGACGGGGACAACCTGGAGCCAGTAGAAGCTATGTTAGTATTTGTTAAGGTCAATGTGTTTGTTGACAGTTTTATTCGACTTTTTCATGATCACGCCAATGACACATTCAGGCGGCAACACTTGAGTCTGAATGTAATGGCTGAAGCTCCAGAAACCTCAGAGAAAGCTGTGTAAATGTAAGTGAACTCTATAGAAAATAACAGATTGTTCAGTTTGGGGCAATATGAAAGAAAAAATTGGCGTATCTTAAAATATATACACAGCTGCACGTACCATTAGAACCAAAAAACGTCTTGAAGCAAACTATGTGGCAAGGCACCTGCAGTGCCTTCACCCGCAGCTTTTTAACACAACCCTCTGTGAGATGGAGCTGATCCTCTGCCTCATCACTCATCCAGCTTACCAAGTGTCTGTGGTTTACCAGTTTGGGGATTCAAGGTTTAATGTAAGCTCTCAGTGGATGGTTCATTCTGCACAGCACGAGGTTGTGCCTGATTTAACTGCCAGGAACTTGTCTGTGATTTAGTGCATGAAGTGGGGCTGCTCTGTTAGCCATTTTGTTTGTTTGTTTCCCACAATTGTATTGAGGAGCTTTTATTATAGTGAGATGTATTTGAACTGGGGTAGACCCAGAATTTCATTTCTATTGCTAGGTAGAACCTTTATTCTTAGGCTTGTTGTCTCACCTTGTACAAGATAAGATTTGCAATACATGACTAATGAGTCTTGGAATAAAGGCCTGCTCCACCCCCATCTCACCCCCAACCCCTCACTCACACCCACCCCAGCAAATTTGTTTTTGTGGCATGCTTTGGGCTTTACTTAGATTGAAAATAACTAACGTAACTAATGGGAATCGTGAGATTAGAGACACTGCAGCCTTCCTTGATTTGAATTTCAGCTGTCTATGTACTTACCACAAAGTACTTGGTTTCCATAGTTATATATAGAGTTTTTGCATTATTTGTAGAGTCTTGGGCATGTTAAGTAAAACAAGATTTAAGTCACTCACACATATGTATGTATATTAATTCTGTAATATCTATTTGCTTTGAGACATTTTAGATAGTTTTAATGAATAATAAATATTTGATTAATTTTAAAGTGTGCAATACAGAAAAGACATTTTATCTTAATCCAGCTAATTTTCTGAAGTTGTATTTCTGGGAAGGTAAGGTATTTTAAAGAGCTGTTAGTTTGGTGTTTTGTCAAGTACAGATTACAAGGAAGGGATGGTCTGTGATAGACCCACAGCAGAATCTAACTCATAGTCCAGGATAGCTATGGATGTTGCCTAACACAAAATCATCATCTGAAAGTTTTGTCTTTCTCAAGAATGAAATGTGTAGATGACAGTATGCCACAAAGAAGCCAAAGGGTTGGCTATCCCTGTGAGCATGCCAAGAGGATGGAACTCAGAGGTTGTGAGCACATAAGCCCAGCTTCAGAGAGTAACTCTCTCAGACCCACCAGGTAGACTGTTGGGTTGAGAACAGAGGTCCTGAACTCAGGGTCTCAGGGTAGAGCTGTGGTCTTAACTCACTCAGGAATGTGAATGGAGAATTGTAACAAATGATAACAACAGTAATAATACCCCCGAACCGTAAACTTGGGTCACTGTTTAAAAAGACAAACACATGGAGAGACTTCTCCATCTATTTTATAAATTCTTAATTTTCAACTGCCCATGTTCAGGATTGATCCTAGAATTCACAGGAGAGCTGAACTGTTAGGTTTTCACTATCAGGATCAATCGCTTTGCTTATAAAAATGGTCGCTGTCAACTAACCCTGTCACACAAAAAGAAGGATGATGGGACATGACCTAGACAAGGTGTTTCATTAGCTGACTTTCTGTAACCTTCCTAAGCAGAAGGACGTGGCTGTTAAACTCAGGAAATTTGACTTCAAGACCGTCATCACCCAGTAGTACAGGTCAGTACCCATGACAAGGTGGAAAGTTTAAACACGGGCCACACGACACAGTAGGCACCTATTTTCTTTGCCTAATGACAGTCTTTCATTAGTAGCTAACAAGATTAGAGTGAGCTTGACTTTCCAAAACAACGTTAAATACATGTTCATATTTTCAGTTATCAAATTACTCCAGAATCTTGCTGTGATTAGTCAAGATGAGCACAGACATTTCGCCCACTGGTCTTTTAACAGCCACAGTTCATCATACTTGCTGTAAAGACTGAAGCAGTGTCACCTTTCATTCCAGCTGTTGGTGTCTTGTTTGTATTCTCTGTTAGCCTCGCATTGGCTTTACTCAGGCATCCCAGCTACTGACTTATCTATCTAATTAATCTTTTCAGATAATTAGTTTTGAAACGATTTTCTCTACGAGTTTTTGGTTTCTTTGATTTATGCTTTTATTTTATTAAGTTTCTTTCTAACTAACTTCCATTTATTTTGTGCCTCATTTAAGAGCATCTTCATATAAAAGGTTAGATTGTTGCTTTTAGTCCATGTGTGTGACCTCCAAATAATATATTTGATGGATTTTCAGTTTCATTTACTAAAAGTACTTTTAATTTTACTTACAATTTCTTTTTCAGAACTACTCTATAGAACCCCAAATATTCTGAGGTCTTTGAGATCATGTTCTATGGTGCTGTTAACTTTAATTACATTTAATTAAAGTTAGATGACACACTTACAATGGTTTTTGCTCAATTTGAGTTTATTAAGACTTGTAGATCAGCATACAGTTCTTATTAGTGGAAATCCAATGCTTTTTTTTTTTTTTTTTTTAAGAACATATGTTTTACAGCACTTGGCTGAATGCTCTCTGTATCAATTACAGCAAGTTGATTCTTGGTATCTTTTTATATCTTGTATATATCTTTTTTATTTTTCTTCCCCTTTGCTGTCAAGTGCTGTTTAAATATAAACACCACTAAACATAATTACGGTTTTAACATAATTATGCTGTTTATACATTTCCTCTGTAGGACTTTATTTTGACTCTATGCCATTAGTTTGTTAATTTTTTATTTTCATATCTCTTGATAAATGAACACTAGCATTCATTTTCTCATTTCTTTAGTATTTCTTATAACAAAGTCTATCTTGTCTTTCATGAAGGAGAATTTATATTTTTTCTTATAAGTAGAGTTTATGTAAAAAAAAAAAGTTCACCATTGCCTTTGTGCTTTTATGTTTAAGATTAAGTGACTGTTCCTAACATGCTATGGTTTGGAGAAGGTTAGACTGTACCCTCCATGGCCTCATATGATAGAAGCTGAGTCTCCACTGTGGCAGGGGGTTGGTGTGAAACTTTTAAAAGGGAGACTCTGGATAGAAGTGATTGGGGTGGAAACATTAATACAAGGCACGGAGGGAAACAGTTGGTTTGGAACCTTTAAGAAGAGACCTATGACCAAAAGTGATAGGTATGGACCCTTTAAGAGAATCCCTGCAGGTAAGCAATTGGTGTGGACCTTTAGCTGGTACTCAGGAGAAAAATAGATCATCAATGTTACTGTCCTTTGAGTAAACTCGTGATTGGTTTGTGGGAGAGTGTTACTATGAAGGAGCAAGTCTAATCTCTCCCCTTCATAAGATGCCCCAAAACTTGTCCCATCTGCCATTTTAAGATATAATTAAAGAATCCTGGCAAAGTCCAGGCCTTTTGGCTAAACCACTCCCTAAAATGTTGTATGAGCAACCATTTTTTTTGTTACATGACTCAGTCAAAGTGTTTTTTAGAAGAGAACACAGACTAATAAATGACATCCAGTTCAATCTTTCATTTTTCATCCTGTCTGATATGTTCTGTCTCATAGACTGAGCATTTAAAGTTTTTGTGATGATTTGGTGACCAAGGCAAGAAGTCTTCAACTAACAGGGTGCAGAGAAGCCAGAAGGTTGAAACCCTGATGACTTAGAATTAAGTCTACTGTGTGTTTCAGTTTTCATGTGTAGCATTCATTCTGCACGCTTGGCCTATATATAAAGTGTGCCTCTTTTTAAAATGAGCACTTGCAATTATTATACTTAGCTACAATATCTACAGTTATTTTATTGACAATTAGAGTTTAGAGTATGTAATATTTAATTTCTATATATCCATTCAAATAGTATTGTATTATCTATTTAAAATATGACTGCTACAGTACCCAGTCTGTTTTGAAATGTACTATTTAGGCTTTAAATTTTATATACACTGTGATTGTTACTATTTTTGCTTTTAATGAATTCCGAGAGAACAGTAATGAGCAGCCTGCATATGCTCACATGTGTGGTCTCATGCAGTACATGTTATAGGGACAGTGCAGAGGATGTATCACACACTTAATTAAAGATTAAGGATGAATGCAGTACTTCTTTCAATAATTTACCGCTTGCATTCTTTGGACCTCTTCAGATGCTAGACTCTCCTTAACATGCTTACTGTGATGTCTCCTGGTAGATTCTCCTTAACAGGCTTACTGTGATGTCTCCTGGTAGATTCTCCTTAACATGCTTACTGTGATGTCTCCTGGCCCATGAGAATTTTTCTTCAGCATCTCTTCTAGCACAGTTGTGAATTACTTTTATTTTGGCTTTTAGTTTTGAAATATTTCTTTCTAGATTGAATGATACCACTCAATCTACTTTAGGTTCTTAAAAGAAGTTTCTAGTGCTCACTGAACTGGTGGCCAATGGTTGCAACTCCAGTTTCAAGGGGATCTGGCGCCCTCTTGGGGCCTCTTCAGGAACATGCACTCAAGTACACATGCACATGGATTTTCAAAAAATCTTTACAGAAAGAATTTTTCTGCTTAGCTGCCTTTTATATTGCAAAGTCACTTATGTAAATCAGCAGCTATTTATTATTGTGCTGAAATAAATTTTCTTTTGCTGGTTTCTTACATTTTCTTATCGGTGTTTTTTAGAAATTAATTTATGTCTGTACTTAGTCCTAGTTTATTTATGGTCATTCTACTTGGAATTCATTCAAACAGATTCACTAATGGTATCATCATGTTTGTCAGATCTGAATAAACTTTGCCATTGTTTCTTCATTTTGTCTTATTCACCTTTCTCTTTGAGGGTTTCCCATATAATGAACATTGATATTTTCCCACAGACTTTGTTCACAGATTTATGTTTAATTATATGTGCACATGTGTATTTGTGAACAGATGGGTCCATATGCAAGTGCAGGGGCCTGCCAAGGCCAGAAGGGACTCATCAGGTCTTCTTAAGCTGGAGTCACAAACGATTGTGAATTACTCTATATGTTTGCTTTCGTGTGTGTATTTGTGTTTGTGAATAGGGTCCTCTACTCAAAAGCAGGAAGCACTCTTAACCTCTGAGCCATCTCTCTAGCCTCATGATATATATCTTTAAAATCATGACTGTTCTCCAGGTCTAATAATTTACTGGTTTGTTTGCGTTTGTCTGTGGATTTTGCTGTGCTGGGTGTTGTACCTAGGTCCTTGCATATGATAACTCCGCTCTGCACTGAGCTGCCCTCCCAGCCCTCCAGAGCTGTTTTTATTTCAGACCATTTATTTTTGTATCTCATTAGGCTCTCTGTTTTATATCTTCTGATTCTCTGATAATTTTCATTTCTCTTCCCTGAGTAAATGTAGCACTTAAGCAAAATGTCTTGGCACCCTTATTTATCTGTCTCACCATTTCTCTTCCATCTCGGAACCACGACCTGACTTCTCACCTCTTGTTATTGGCTACAGTGCTCCTACTTCGTGACCTATCTGGGTATTTCAGTTTGAATGCCAGGCATCTTTATCTTCTGTTTGTGCCACTAGATTCTGATTTTTCTTATGAAGAGTACAGGATTTTGTTCTGAGTCACAGTACATTTCACAGATGTAGATACTGTGATTGTTTTGAAACTTCTTTTAAAACTCTCTTGATAAGAGTAAGTATAAAGTAACCATCATATTAACCACAATTCTGATGTCTGTCTTTTGCGTAGTTTTTAAATAACACAGTTTGTGATCACTGCCTTTTTACTCTGACTCCTGGGAACCTGACAGTTTCTAGGCCACATGGTTCTCTTGAATTTTTCATTTTCCAGATTTCTGCAATTGTTATTTATGTGGACAATTTTTCCCTAGCTTGTCCTGCTAGGATTTATACATGGACAGATTGGTATTAGCCACAAGCTCATGGTTACTGCTAAATACATTTCTTGGACTTCTTCTTTGTGTATTCTGTCTTGGGTTCTCTGCTCTGGGAATTGTAGCCACCCATGTATCCCTGAAATCCGTGTCCTTTCTGAGGGTTCAGAGAGAATTATATCAGGAATTATAAAGGTTGTAACATCTATTTTCTTGCTGTGTCATCTTAAATCTATACTACTCACACTTGAATACATAAAGAAGGCTTTAATATTTTACAATTTTATTTTTATGACAGTACTTTAATATCGAGTACTCTTTCACAATAGGAAATATTTTGAAAGAATTTTTTGGCAGAACATGGTAATATATATATTTTTTTAAAGAATCGAACTCATTGGAACATTGGGCGGGCTTTCTTAATAAATGCAAGCTGAGAATTTTTGACTCAGATAAACACAAAGACCACACAGAGCACAAGCACACAGCACATCGGAGCTTATGAACCTGCACTTCTGCCTACATGCTGCTCCCGGACTCTGTGATAGAAGCTGCCTAACCCATGCAAGTCACCTCTGGGAATTCCTTCCCCACCAGCATACTTCAGTAGGGGACATTTGGGCCAAGTACAGCTTAAAGGGCTACTAACATCACAGATAATTTAGTATTAGGCTTTGATTTGAGGAATACCTATGAATTCCAATATAACAGCACTTTGATGTTGGTTGTTAAAAACACAGTGAAAAGCAATACTGTTCAGAACTTGTAGTTGACTTTCAAAAAGTTAGCTGTTCTTGGCCAGAGAGATGGTCTAGCAGTTAAGAGCACTGGCTGCTCTTGGAAGGGCTCAGATCCCAATACCCACATGGCAGCTCATAACCTCTTGTAACTCTAAATCCAGGGGAATCCTGCGCCCTCCTCTGGCTTCCATGACCATGGCACATAGATGGTTAACATATATACAGAGAAGTAGTTATATGCATATAATGAAAACAAATATTTTCTAAAAATGAGCTATTTATAGTGCACACCCTTGAGGAACAAGTGAGACAGAGACAAAGCATAGTTGATCAGAAGAGGAGGGAAAAGTGGAGGACCACGAGCTTGGACGCCCACTGAGGCTCAGGTGAGTGAATTCCGTGAGTAGATAACTGTGACAAAAGCAGCGGATGATACTCAATGAGAAGGTGTTTGGTGAGCCCTCGTATCTCTTGCTAAATTTTAAATTATGTAATTCGTGGCGTAAATGCCCCAACTTTTGAGTATATTTAAGATGGGAGACTTGCCCTAAAAATCAGCTAATATAGAAAACAGATGCTGAGAATCAGTTGTGGGAGAATAAAGTCTTGAGAATTTCCAGAAATCCTCAGGGAAGACTTTAAAAACACCCAGAACCCCAAAATAGAGATGTAGCAGAATCTGACTGCAGATCTATCCAGCTGAGTGCTCTGTGCAACCCCGGTGTTATGCCGCCCAACACGGGGACCATGTGTTATTAATCTGTGCTTCTGACCATGACAGTCTCCTGTGGGGAAATTGTGCAGAGAAAAGATCTTATTTTTCCCCTCAAAAATTTGACAGAGGATTGACAAGAAAACTATCTAACAAGTAAACTGATTTCATATGAGAATGTGGATAAAGTAACTTCTTCTCATTGACATTCACATCCATGAGGATAAGACCATCGTGGCGAGCAGGAGCTAAGTTTTCCTTTATTGCTTAAAATAAGGAACACGCTGTTATTTTTAAAACAACTTAGTCACCCAAGTTCTAGTTCATTCCCCAAGCCAGCTCACACATTAATATTTATGCTGCAAACGGTGATTCTTAATTTGGAAAAATTGAGTAGTAAGAAATTTTGGTGTATTTGAGTCTATTCTGATATAGCATTTTGCAGAAGTGGTACTTTATGTTCTGTATGAATGTTTGGTGTCATGTTTAATTTCTGCAGTCTTATGTGCGTATTTAATAATGGTGGCTGGATAGAAAGGCAGGCAGGCAATATATCATCAAACATCTTGCCAACAGGTACTTTATCCTACAGCACACTTACATGATGGGAATTGAATAAATAGTGTATAGCCCTAGAAGATATTAATAAGTGTTCTGAATCACTTGCTGGTATGTGAATAAATGATGCCTGGTTTTGTGTTAGTATGGGTTGTGAGTGATGCAATTTTCAGCAATAATATCTTACCATTGAATCCACTGTCTCATTTTAACCCTAATAATGAGCTTTAGAAACAGGCTGAACATCCTTGCCTATCTCTTAAATCCCATAACTGTAAGTACATTTAGAATCAATATTTATGATTTTTAATTCTCCAGAGAATCAATACATGGGTTGCATGAAGTATGAAGTGCAACACAAAGTTATATGACAATCTTTTAAAATCATAGACATATTTTAGGATTGCAGTATTTTAGAAGTTCTCGTGTGCCCTAAAAATATCAGTGGTTAATAATGCTTAACATTTGAAATATGCCTATGTTAAATATTATAAACCGTTGTCTTTGATGTTTCCTTTACGTTTGTTTTTGTTTTAATTTATTTGTTTTTATACATATGAGTATTTGGCCTGCATGTCTGTACGACACCACATGCAAGCAGTGAGTTCCAGAGGAGGCAAGAAGAGAACACAGCATCCTTTAGAACTGGAGTTACAGATGCTTATGAACCATGATGCAGGTCCTGGGATCCGAACCCAGGTCCTCTGGAAGAGCAGACAGTCACTTTACCTTTGAGCTATCTCTCCTGATATTTCCCTTTTATTCGCATTTTGGAAATGATCAGACATAACTGAGAACTAGTCATCTACTATCCATTAAAGCCATTAGTAAATGACATAAAATCAAAACAAAATATACCACATGGCTTGTAATGTTACATGGTATATTGGTTGCTTTTCTTGTCACTAAGACAAAGTCAATGGCTAAAGCATCCTAAGGAAAAAGGATTCCTTGTGGCTCACAGTTTGAGGGCCCAGGGAAGGAATGGCAGCAGGAGCTTGAGGCAACTGTTTACAGCGCATACTCAGTCAGGAAGCAGGGAGAGATGCACTCTGGCTTTGTTTTCTCCCTTTCATTCAGTGCAGGAGCTCCACCCCTGAGATGGTGAGTAGTGCCACCTCAGATACTCCAGCCTAGATACTCCCTTCCAGAAATGTCCAGAAGCTCATCTCCTAGGAGACTAGATACAGTCAAGATTACCATCATCGGGTAGCAAGATGACTCAGTGACTAGCAACTGTCAGTCCTGATGATCTAAGTTCAATCGTTGGGACCACATGGTAGAAAGAAAGAATGGAATCTCAACAAACTGCCCTCTGACCTCTCACTCACACCTTCACACAAATAAATGTATAAGCACACCCCTCAACCCCCACACAAGTACACGTAAAACATGAACTATTGAACCCAAATACAGGGATCATATCATGTAAACTTAAGTTGTCTAATTGTTGATATTTTTATGATAAATTGAGTCTGTTTTTGAGATAGTGTCTCTCTATACAGTACAGGCTAGCCTTGAACTCACTATGTAACCTAGGCTGTGAATTAATTTTTTACAATGTTTTCTCTTTTCTTTTTCTAAATTTATCTTGACTGCCTTGCAAAAGAAAATTATACACATGGTTGGAAGTTCTAGGCCAATTGTTTCCAGACTTTTAAATTTCATAGGCTGGTGATACTGAAGGGAAAATGAGAAATTGGTGTTCTCTCGGTGTTTAGTAGTTCCTCCTGCCAGTGCAAACATTAAACCAAAGAAATTCATTTGCAATTATCATTTTATAAACAACAGATAGGAGAGCTGTGAGGACACCAAAGGAGTATTCTATAGAAAAATAACATGTAACACAGAGACACACATGTACAGAGGCACACATGCACAAAGACACACACACACATACACAGAGGCACACATGCACAGGGGCACACATGGACAGAGGCACATTTGCATAGAGGTACACATGCACTGAGGTACACATGCACAGAGACACACATGCACAGAGACATGCATGCACAGAGACATGCATGCACAGAGACATGCATGCATAGAGGCACACACACATACATACACCCAGAGGAACACATGCACAGAGGCACACACACACAGAGTCACATATGCACAGAGGCACATATGCACTGAGGTACACACAGAGACACAAATGCCCAGAGGCATACACCCCCCCACACACACACACAAAGGAGCACATGTACAAAGGCACATACACACACAGAGGCACACATGCCCTGAGGTACACATGCACAGAGACACACATGTGTTGTAATAATTATTTTAAAAAGCGGCCACCAGTCATGCTGACTACCTAAGCTGCAGTGTGTCTGACTAGAACAGCCACCATGTTGTGTGTGGTCAGAAACCACATGTGCGCCACAGCTAGAAACGGCTAGCCAGAAACACTAGCCCTGCCACCCACGAGACACCAGTGTGGGAGATGACTCTGCCAATCTTCCACGCTGTCTCTGCAAGGCTGGGCAGTGCCTGGACCATCCCATCAACCGTGAAAGCTTGGGACAGATGAAACTCTAATGCTTAGACTATCCAAAGGCTTATATATTTAGTTATGATCAATAACAAGATACCCTTACAATCAGAGGTGTAACCCAATACCCAACCTAGATATACCAACTACCTTTGACTGCTACAGGCAAGCGAATATCAGCCTCCATATCCCCCTCTCTCGTTCTCTGTCTCTCTCTCATCTCATCTCTCTTAGCTCCTCCTCTTCCTTTTCATTCCTCTCCTTCTCTTCCTCTCTTTACTCCTCCCACCTTAGCTCCTCCTACACACATGCACAGAGACATGCATGCACAGAGACACACATGCACAGAGCTGCGCACGTGTGTGCGCGCACACACACACACACACACACACACACACACAGAAGAGCACATGTACAGAGGCACACATGCACAGAGAAACACATGCACAGAGGTACACACACAGAGACACATATGCACAGAGGCACACATGCACTGAGGTACACACACACACACACAGAGGCACATATGTACAGAGGCACACATGCTGAGGTACACACACAGAGGCACATATGCACAGAGACATGCACGCACTGAGGTATACATGCACAGAAACACACATGCACAGAGACACACATGCAGAGGTACACATGAACAAAGACACACATGAACAGAGACACACATGCACAGAGGCACTCATGCACAGAGTCACACACACAGAGGAACACATGCACAGAGGCACACATGCACAGAGGCACACATGCACAGAGGCACACATGCACAAAGGCACACACACACACAGAGGCACTCATACACAGAAGCACACATGCACAGAGGCACAAATGCACAGAGGCGTGCGTGTGTGCACACATACACTCACCCATGTACAGAGGCATCCATGCACAGAGGCACACATGCACAGAGGTACACATGCATAGAGGCACACACACAGAGGCACACACACATACACACACAGAGGAACACATGCACAGAGGTGTGTGCACGCGCGTGCGCACACACACACACACACACACACACACTCATGCACAGAGGCACTCATGCACAGAGACACACATGCACAGAGGTACACATGGACAGAGACACACATGCACAGAGGTACACATGGACAGAGACACACATGCAGAGAGGCGCACATGCACACACACACACAGAGGCACTCATGCACAGAGGCACTCATTCACAGAGGTACAAATGGGCAGAGACACACATGCTCAGAGGCACACACACAGAGGCACACACACACACAGAGGCACACATGCACAGAGGCACACACACACACACACACACACACACACACACACACACACTGTTTGGCTTCATTTTCCATGGGATGAACTTCCAACCCTATTTTCAGGCTTTCTTCAGATGAGCACCCAGGGAGCACATTCTTGGTTCCCACCCAGGCCTTGCCTTTGTCTCCCTGGCTGGATTCTTGCCCCTGACAGTTGCTTTCTTTCTCTTGCTTAATCCTCCCGAGTCCACTCTTGGCTCCAGTGGCCGAGGTTCTCTGTAAAGTCTGAGGGCTGCACGTAACAGCCCTTGCTTCAGCCCATCTTTGCTGCTTTGCAGTAACTGCTCTGTGAATCCTACTTAGGAATCCTCTTCCACGGCTGTGATGGATCCAGTGTTGATAGAAAACAGAGACACATTTTCCTCCACTCGAATCAAATGTCAGAGCTGCTGTTTCTAGTAAAATCCAATCTCCTTTGGTTTCTATATGTCAATGTGTCCTTGTTGCTGCTAGCCTTTAAATAAATATATTTACTTATTTATATACTATATATGCCTATAATATATAAGTAGTGTCGTATAGTGTAAATCTCTGAAGTGGTATGTGGAGGAATAGTTAATGATTTTATTTATTTATACCTTCGGTTTGTAACTCTTTTGCCTCCATATGTGTATTACCATACATGTGTCTAGTGCCCACAGAGGTCCAAAGAGGGCACTGGATGCCCTGGAACTGGAGCTATAAACAGTTATGAGCTGCTGTGTGTGCTGGAAATTAAACCAGAGTCCTCTGGAAAACCAGCAGGTGTTCTTAATGGCTTAGACATCTCTGAAGTCTCTGGATGAAACTTTTAATTTAAATAGTGTCTGGGCTCAGGAGCAGTCCAATGGGAGAGCACATGCCTCGCATGTGCACAGACTTGAGTTCAATAAATAGCACTATAGGAAGAAAGGTAGATGTTAACTAAAGCATCATTGGGTGAAATTCGGACAATATACTTCTAACTGGTCCATTGACAATTTGTTTCATAATCTGAAATTTTCAATATTTTAAGACTGAAGAAGACTGCTTAGTTTTCCCCCACAGTCAATGGGAAGGATAGCACCCCCTGCTCCATCCCAGCTGCAGTGTGGAGTAATAGCAGAGGATATAGGTGACCCTACAACATCTGCTCAGGAATCTGTGGTTGGCTGTAGAATTTCTTTTTCCATTATTTCCATTAGTGTTGGAAAGTTTTTTTTTTTTTTTTCCCAGAATGCTCTGAAGTCTGGAATCTCTGTTTCCAGTAGCTGCTCTTCCAGTATGCAAAGTTAACTGTAAAGGTTACTCAGGGGTTATCTGCTTCTTTTTGTTAAACTTTCCTAGTTACTTTTACCATTTTAGTTATTTACCATTTGTGTGTGTGTGTGTGTGTGTGTGTGTGTGCGCACGCATGCGTGCATGCTCGTGCACATGTTTTGAAGGGCAACTTTTTGGAAATAGATTTTCTTCTTTTATCATGAGAGTTGGGTTATAAGGTTTGGCAGCAAGTGCCTTTACTTGCGGAGCCATCTCGCTGACTGAAGAGTTAATTTTTTAAAATTATTTTATATGCATAGGTGTTTGCCTGCATGTATGCCAGTGAAACTTGTGTATACTTGGTGCCCACAGAGGCCAGAAGGTGGGGTTGGGTTCCCTGGAACTGGAGTTAGACATGCTTGTAAGAGGCCATGTGAATGTGAGAAAGCAAACCTGGATCCCATGCAAGAGCAGCCAGTTCTTAACTGTTGTGCCCCTCGCCAGGACAGGTTAATTACGATCATTCATATTGCTACAGCGGCATTGCTTCCTAGAGCTGGACACAATGTTCCTAAAGTATCCAAAAAAACAGCACAGACCACTGCTACTTTTTGTGGATCATTTAGGGCACCAACTCCTGTTAGGACATGGATTCTGTGATTAAATAATATCCCGATTTGTTCCTGAAGTCTAGTCTTTCTACCTAATTATAACACTTTTGAATTTCTAACCCAAAACTTGGGGCTTAATACTGGTAACTGACAAGAGTAGCGGTGCATACAGATCCCCACACATGTGGAGATACTTCAAATTATAACGAAAGGACATCACTTAGAACTCGGACTTTTCCAGTGTATTTACTTCTGTTAACATTTGTAAATTTAACTTTGTAATTCATTATCTTTTACTTGTGTGTGTGGATATGTATGATACATGTTCACCTGTGGTCGTGGTGTGGGGATTAGATGAGAGAACTCCAGTGTATCAGTTTTCTTACCACTGAGACTGATGGTTCTTAGAGTTGAAGTTTGTTCACCTTGCTCCACTTGCTTGTGGAGCAAGCCCCTTTACCTGCTGATCCATCTTGGTAACCCCTACCCATACATTTAGTTTTAAAAGTAATTCCATGTTGGTGTTAAACTTTAAAATGTATGCATGGAAAAGACTGCCTGTTTGAGAGCTGCTGTCAAGGCAAACAATCATTAAATCTTTTTATTTTGGTATGTTTGTCTAAAGATAGAAACTCAGTTGAATAGGTTTCCTTATTCAACATATAATTTTCTACAAGGATAGGAATTGGAAAATGTGTTACTTTAAAATATATAACAGTATCTGAATGACACGTCAAACAAACAAGGACTCAACTTTAAAATTCCCCTTGCTTTAATTTCTGCATGTTTATTGGATTTTTACTATGATAATAAAAAATAATAAGATGGAGTTAGAATGTAGCTCAGTAGTAGAGCACTTACACTTGCCTGGCATGCAAGGGGATTTGTGCCTCATCCCCAACACACACACACACACACACACACACACACACACACACACACACACACCATATGATGCAAGTGTTATCTGTTTATAATAAACTGTGATTTTTTTTTTTTTTTGGCCTGGATCTGTAGGAAGCAAAGCCCTAGGTAACAAGTAAAATGTCACAACCTGGAGAGGTATAAAAATGTGGTTGTTATTGTGTTTGAAGAGGTAGGGGAACAACAGAGCTAAGAGACTGGGGGAGCTGACAGGTCCAGCAGGCTGCTTGGGGGCATTCTGCTCAGCATCTGGAGGGTCTGCAGAGGGCTGGGAGAAGAGCCATACCCGCAAGTTGTCCATGGAGAGTTGTTCCAATGAAGAGCGATTCCTGTCTTCCCTTTATTTCACATTAGGCACAGCTCACCGAGGCTGACATCCCTGTTCCCATCACCCCCATTGTCCTTCCCCTCAGATTAGTCCTCGTTTGGCATATTGGTATTGGCCTTGTACATAGTTATACATGCTCAGAACTCAAATGCACAGTTGCACCAGCATCGCCATCTGATCTTAACAGTGATGTTTACTTCCCACAGTCAGAGTGGCTAGCACCCACCAGATCTAGGTCAAGCCCCCCCAGTCAGGTTTGGCTGAGAGCTCAGTTTTTGCATTATAGGGGACCATTTATTCCTTCTTATAAAGTCATTAATTCCTTTCTGATAGCTTTGGTTTTATGACTTCATCTTAAGACTAATTATCTAAGATTCCAGCTTCAAACACTACCATATTAAGGCCTAGAATGTGAAAGTGGAAGGGAAGAAAACGTTGGTCATTTGATCGTCCCCTAAATTTACCTCCTTCTTTTACGCAAAGTAGATTAATTTCTTTTCAATAGCATTCCATGTTATAATCACTCTAGTGTCAAGTCTAAAGCCCAGTGTCTTCCCAGCTGTAGAGATGGATGGCTATAATCCTTCTGGAGGGGCTGAGCAGAAGAATCATGAGTTTGACCATCTTGGGCTACACAGCAAGAATCCATCTTACAGAAAAAAAAATCCAAAGGCACCTCATGTAAGTCAGACATGGATTAAAGTGGATGGAAGGATCACACAGAAGCTAACGTATAGTCTTGCTGAGACTGTGTGAAACCAGACCTGTACCCCATAATATACGTCAAATCTAGGCTATACTCCCATGCCAAGGTGGAGAACCAGAAGAGATATCTCTGCCCAAGCAGGTTCCAAACCTAGCTAGGCAAATTTCTAGAGTTAAGGCTCCAGAATATCCCTGCTGGCTCCATACTTTGCCACCAGGCATCATTCAGCTAGTATCCTCCTGTCAGTTAGTGCACAGCAGTCTGTCCTTTTGCTCAATATTATAAAGAATGAAACAGAGACGACACACATTGCTAGTTGTATAAATTAATACAATCTGGAGAGCAGCTTGGTACTGTAAATTAAAAGTCATAAAATAAAATATCCTGTGACTCGTGGTTTGAGTGCCGGCTGTTCACCCTAATGCCGTAGCCACAGGTGCACAGGTAATGCCAACAGAAGCATGTGCAATCTATTTTGGATTTTATCATGAAGAAGGTGAGATGCCAAAGGTCAGAAACCAAAACCAGAGATTTATGTTATCAGTCAATAAACAGGTATGCAGCCAAAAGGAATGGAGTACCAGCTCAGAACACTCAATAGTCTGTGAAGTTCAAGCGATATTAAGCCAAGTTATCAACTCATGCATTGTGAACACCTACTGTGTGCTTCAGCCACCTGGAGTCAGAGCATCTTCTCTTGGTCTAAATTCTCTTTGGAGGTCAGAAGGCAAGTCCACTGATAAACTGTTGCTCAATGATTGACAGAGTTCATGAACAAGCACCCAAGGGCGGTCAGTCGTCCATTGAGATAACTTAGGTCCAACTCTGGTACTGGCCCCTCACTGGGAGTACCTCCAGATTCCCACTGTGAACATTGCCCTCAGACTTTCCATTTTTATCTACCTTCCTATTTACGTGCCCCTTCTCTGCCCACAGCTGCTGCTCACATCATCACTTAACTCAACTTGACACATCTGAATCTTTGTCTCAAGTCTCACATTCCTCCCAGAAAATCCAGCTTGGAACACTGATCCAAACAGAATCCCATTTAATCATGTTTCTACTCCTGTGGAAAACTGATGAAAATGGACATACTGAATTAACTCTCTTTGTTTTTACTGGGGTGGTGGTTGTTAGTTGATAATTTTTTCCTCTTTGCTTATGCTAGTTATCTGTAATGAAGAGTCAGGTCATGCTTTCCCCTTGCTCATCCTCTTTCAAAACCATCCTCCTCAGTCTGTTGGAAAGCTTCTTAACATGACTTCCATGATTTATGTCCTAAAGCCATATTGCATAATTATGTAATGACTCTCAGCAAATGTAACATTAAAGGAAATACAGACCCAGGGCAGCTCCTACATCATGTGAATTTCAGTTTAAATGCCAATATTCTTTCTGCCTTGGCTACGTTCTTAAATATTTCAGATCAAAAAATTTCTTTTTTCTTTTTTAATCAGTAAGATATTGGCCTGAAGAAACCAATGGTGTCCCTAAACTCTTAAATAGATATCTTTGAAGAAACCCCTAAACAAATAATAAAGAATCTAGAAAGATGGCTCAATGGTTAAGAGCACTTACAATTACTGCTCTCGCAGAGGACCCAGGTCCAGTTTCCAGCACCCACATGGTGGCTCACCACTGTCTGATACTCTGGGTCCAGGGAATCCAGCATGCTCTCCCCATCTCTGTGGGCACTGTGTGAGAATGCATCAAATGAATGAGTGACATGTTTGGGGAATAAATGGATTATACAGATGTGTAGAGCCATCTGGATGGATCATGTTTTGTTAACACCTTTTGATGGAGATTTGGAGGCCAGATGTTTCAGCTTTACAGGTATGTCAGGTGAACAGCAAAGCTGTACTTGGGACCTCAACTTATGGCTGCCTGTGCCCATCTGAAAGAAAGGCTGGTGTCAAAAATACCACAGCCTGCTTGGCTTAAGAGGATGCACTTGCTTTCTCATGGCTCTGGAAGTTGAAAACCTAAGTTGAAGTTGATTTCCCCTGGCACAAGGAGGGCATTTGGTCCCCAGGAGCTAAAGTAATAGGCAGTTTGACTGTAGGGTCTGGGAACCAAACTTGGTTATTCTGCAGGAGCAGTGTTTGCTTCTAACCACGGAACCATCTCTCCAGCCCCTCAGTCACATTTTAAAAGACCATCTCTCTTAAAGACTTACATTCACAAATACTGAGACTTCATATGAAGTTGAGGGAGAGCAATCCACTCCCCAAAATATCATAAATTAGAAAGTAGAAGTGTTGAGGCAATGAGAACCACTGAACCCCGTAACTTAATGACCAAGAAAATCTACTTGAATCTCTGGTTTCTCTTTCTTAATGTACCTTTGACAATATTTACCTAGAGTCATGTTCTAATTGTACTTATTTCCACTTGAATTTTAAATACCGAACTTTACTAAAATTTTGTCCCATCTGAAAGTAAGTTGACCATGAAACAATCACATACAGCAACACTAATTGCTGCGTACTAGGCAAGAATAAAATTGTCGATAAACTCCATAAGGGAAATTAGGAACCTAGGATTGAAAAATTAGAAATCAGTACATAAAAGATAATTTAAAATAAAACAAAAACAAAAGAAGACAAGACATTTTTATTTGTTTTTTGTTTGTTTGTTTTGTTTATTTGCTTGTTAGGGACAGTATCTCTGTAGCCCAGGCTAGCCTCACTCCCTAAGTAGTTGAAGATGACCTGGGAATCCTGGTCCTTCTGTCTGCACCTTCCACATGGGAATTATTGACTTGGGTCATCATGCCTAGAGATAAAAAGCTTTAAAGATGCTTCTAATAACTCAAGTTAAAGAAACACGCTTATCTATGTACAAATGGGAGTAAAAAAAATTCAACTATATTTTTTAGTACTGAAATTACTTTTAAATGACTTATTTGTTTATTTTAAAATTTGATTTACTTTGTGTGTGTGTGTGTGTGTGTGTGTGTGTGTGTGTTAGTTGTGATTTCTATTGTGATGAAACATCCTGACCAAAATCAAGTTGAGAAGGAGAGGGTTTATTTCATCTTACAGCTTGAGGCCATGATCCAAGGAAGTCAGGACAGAATCTCAAGGAAGGAACTCGGAGTCAGGAGCTGATACAAAGACCATGAGGGAGTGCTGCTTGATGGCTTGTTCCTCATGACTTCCTCAGGCTGCTTTCTGATATCATCCAGGCCCACCAGTGCAGTGGTAAGAGCACCCACAGTTTAGCTGAGCCTTCTCCCATCAGTCATCAAAGAAGACAATGTTCCACAGTCTTGTCCTCAGGCCAGTCTTGTGGGGGCATTTCCTCAGTTTAGGTTTCCTCTTTTCAAATAATTAGCTTGTGTCAACTTGACATAAAAATGTTCAGGACAATGTTTGAGTGTTTACCTGTAATGTACCTGTGTACTATATGCATGCAGTGCTCATGGTGTCCAGGAGGGGGCATCAGATCCCCTGGGACTATAGTTATAGATGGTTGTGAGCTCCCACGAGTGTGCTGGGAATTGACCCTGAATCGTCTACAGGAGCAACAAGTGCTTCAAACTCCTGCAGTGTCTTACCAGCCATCAAATTATTTTTGATAAATCATACTTAAACAGTAACCGCCAATAACAGAAACAAGCTATGACAGAGAATATAAAGCTAATTGTTTTTTAGTTCTGATAATGTCATGGATTTTTTTTTTTTTTTTTTTTTTTTTGGTTTGGGATCCATTCTGAAAGTATAAAATTGAATGGGAAGCTCCACAGCTCTAATCCCAAGTACCAATGCTAATTGTGTAGAAGTTCATTTAGTTGTATATGTAGTCTTTGGGTCTTAATTTGGGTGTATGATGTTTTTATTTCTTTGCAAAGCTTTTTATAATAAAGTTGATACAATTAAAAAATTAATAAACATTTAAATTACACTGCGTTAAAACTAATTTTTTCCTAAAACAAGATGATTTGAGAATACGTGCTAGCCATCTCACTTCAGATGTCTGATAGATACATTGCAAAGCTAAAGAGATAAAATGGAAGAGAGTAACACAGTAGGAATTTGTAAAACAGAATGAGAATGCTGTCTCAAGAGCTGTTACTTTGAAAAATACCCCATAGACAATGCAAATACTCCATCACTAACCACACCGTCAAGCACTGTGTATATCAGTACTTTTAAAAGATAGGTAAAATAACTTTCCTGAAAATAAAAATTAGTGATTTGAATTGGTGAATAGTAACGAGAACATTCTGTTTCTTGCTTCACCCATGACCCACAAGCACCAAACCCGAATATCTGGACTATAAATTCAAAGCAATCTGAGATACATACCAGAACTTAAGATCTATACGCTACTGGAAGGTAATGAATTGGTTATTAGCAGTTTAGTCAGTCCGCACAAATTAGCAATTCCATCACAAACGTGGTGAGGTACCAGTTACAAGTATTTCTGAGGAAGTGCAAATGAAAAAGCAATGTAAGAAGATTTGCATGTCTGTCTTGGTATATATAGTGGGAAACTGAAGCCACAGTAAAACACAAATGTTTCCCTTCAAGTGAAAAGATAGAGTGTTTTGTTTTGATGAAAGTTCTTCTTTACCAGAGGCCTTCTTGTCTCCCTCCCACCATCTTGTCCCCATATCCTGGCTTCTTTTCAGGTCTCACCTTTTTTATGCATCACTGAAAGCCACCTTCCTGCCAATGCCTCATTAATTTTGGCACCTGGGGCTATTCATTGAAAATCAATGGCTTTCCCTTCAGCAGGAATGAATGTGCTGAGTACCTGAAAGGATCCACAGGGGCAGGCAGAGAAGGCTGGGCTTGTGGATGGGCTATTTTTCTTAACTATCTCAGATGTCAACCTGTCTTGCCGCTGTGAGGGTCAAGCTTCCTGCCTGTCTAGGCCCTTCAGATCCTATTTTCTGTAGAGCAATGATCGCTGCATCCTTCTAAGGCAGTGGTTCTCAACCTCACATTGTAGTGACACCCCCCAACCATAAAATTATTTTTATTGCTGCTTCACAGCTGTAATTTTGCTGCTGCTATAAATTGAAAGGTAAATATCTGATATGCAGGGTATCTGATATCCAGAGAAGTTTCTACTAATCCTTGCACCTGCTTTTTGGTAGTCAGAGGGGCATGGAGGTCATTGCCACATGCTATGAGGTCATAGTAGAAGGCAACAGATCCAGTCCTTGGACAAGTCAACAGAAAACACTGCCAAGGGGCTTTAAAATATACAAGACTATTTTAAAATAAGGAAATACATGGACTGGTGTACCTGAAGCCGTTCCTGGGTTGGCTTTCTTAGATCAGAGGCTGAATGATGGACTCTATGACCTGTCACAAGGGTGAAAAGATGGCATCATGAGACCTGATACCTTTGCAGCTGGCCCCAAAAGGAATCTTTATTTTGCCTTCATGTACAAGGCTTTCTTACTTGAGAAAATGCTATCTATGCAGAAAGCCACATAGCTCTTCTTGTTTAAACATAGGAAGTTTGTCAATCTTGCTTTTGGCCAGCCCTTGAAGAGATGTAAATTACTGACACGTTGTGGATGAATGAGAGTAACCTGGATTCCATGTCAGACCACCACCACCATAACCACCACCACCACCACCACCACCACCACCACCACCAACACCAACAACAACAACAACAACAACAACAACAACTACTCAAAACCATCACTGAGAGTGTAGGGACGCTGCAGAGAATTTCATAGAGAGCTCCCACTGGAAAACCTATTTCAAGAACAACAGTCATATTAATGAAGGCTATTGAGATGGCTCAGTGACTAAGAGCACTTATTGTCTTGCAGAGGGTCCAGGTCTGATTCCCAGCACCCACAGCTATCCCAGAAACTTCAGTTCCAGGGCATCTAAGGCCCACTTTCTGACCTCCACAGAAACAAAGCAGGCTGGTAGCACGCAGACATACATGCATAAAGAACTCTTACACATAAAATAAAATAAACAAATCTAATAAAAATTCAAAGCAATAGTTATCAGGATGAAAAGCAAGCCAATAACCCACTATTTGGGAAGATACAGAGACAGAAATTCAGGATTGGGGTTTGTCAAGTTTGAAGAAATTAATGGCCTGTAGTTAAAAAGATAACCACACGAGGGCAGCACTCAGCTGTGGTCAATGCCTCTTGCTTCAAAAGAAACAAATTAACTCATACTACCCGAAGGCAAGCATTTGTCCACCAGAACAAGGGTTTCTAATTTTGTTTTAAGGAAATTTCATGACTACAAGAAACTCATTACTATTTCTCTCCATGGTGTCATGTCAATAAAATATGTAATCCATAGAAACTCCCTGTGGGCTTAATCATTTCCTCTCAATATTAGAAGATATATGTTATTTCCCCTTCATAATATTTAGGGATTCCTGTAGTTTTTTTCTAAATATTTTATTCACACAATATATCTAGTTTTATGAAGATAAGTCCTTTTGGATTTTTTGTTATTATACTTATATGATTTTTTTCCCTTAAATAGTTTTACTTCAGAAAAATTGGGAAAGTTTTAAGCTCAAAACTTCACAAATTGGTGGCTGGAGAAATGGTTCAGTGGTTAAGAGCTGGTCCTGCTCTTTCAGAGGGCCCTGGTTCAGTTCCTAGCATAGGCAGTTCCCAGGCCTGCCTTTCAGAGACTGCTGCCGGAAGCAAGAGGAACTTGTCCTGGGAAGCTCGTACTGTATTCTGGCAGGAAGTCAACACTTTCTGTTCTTTATTGCGTGGAATCTGCACATGCCCTCTGTGTGAGGTGAATCTGCACACGCCCTCTGAGTGAGGTGGGTCTGATACTTATTTCCATTTGATCATGAGTTACAACAAAAAGGTTTAAGATATGGCCAAGGTCACACAAGACAGCAGCTGGCGTTGCTCTTGACTGTAGCGTTCAGGGCTTTTTCTCCCTGGCACTGACTCCGTAAGCCACGTTCATTCCTCTTCACTGGCTCCCTCAGATGCCCATGATGACCTACTCTAATTCCCACTTTTTATTTAGCATTGAAAATGCCCTCCCCTGCAAATACAATCGCTTTGTTTTTATTCCCCCCTTTAAATCCTTTCACAAACACCTTTATTTATAATGAGCCGCTAACATCTTTTCTTTCTCTTTAGTTTCTCTCTACTGCGATGTTTCCCGGTCTCCAGGCTTCTGTGGTACTAACGGGCTTCCACCCCTGGCCCTGGATCCCAGTGGTCTTCCTGCTTCTTGCATGTTGTGTAACATTTTCTCGGTGCTCGGCTACCCCGGGCTAACCCACCCTTCTCTATTAGATCCTGCTCAGCTCTGGCATCTGGGACACATTCCTGACCCTCTCAATGTAGGCTGGCTGACCACTCCTCTGTTCATTCATACAGCGACCTCCATCCTTCTCTTTCGATCACTCCTTGCAATCATGAACAGATGGATCTATTAAAACAATAGGAATGGCTCTCAGGGGCAGAGGTGCTCTGCCTCACATGAGGCTGTGTTTCTGCTGTGATGGTGATGGACTCAGAGTGTGTCTTTCATAAATGTGTGTTCAGTGAGAAAACCAGTGACTAAGCTAGAGAGGAGGGGTCCCTGACCTTAGTTTCAGCTCTAAAATTAGGAATTTCAGAAAATGAATTGATTTATCATGACGTCTTTAAGCTCCTCTAGTACGCCTAGTTTATCAAGGGCTTAGAACAGTTCATCCCAGCCCGGCACGATATCAGGAAGCATGACAGCAACAGACTATTATGGCGACAGCTGCTGGTGTCCGAACCCGCGAGCTTTCAACTGCAGAATCTGCCCATCCCCCTAGGATATCAGCTTTTGTAAGAAACAAGTCCTTTTGCAGCTGATTTCTGTGAGTAGGGACACGGGGTGGTGGTGAGTGCTTGCAGTGGACTTACAGAATGGGTGGGCACACAGACTTCTAATGCCGGGGAATCCACCTCCGTGCACCCCCTTGCCTCTGAACTCGGAGTAGGGAGAGCAGCGTGGCAATAACAGTGTTTGGGAAAATCAACCTTGGCCAGGGAGGAGGCAGTCTTCAGTGGGATATAAGGGAGACATGAGGGGAGCCACATGAATCTTTCCGAACCCTTTTAAAATGACTCTGCTTCACGGGCATTTTAAAACTATTTTGAAACCATAAGAGAAATCCCGTACATCTACGCCATTACGCCTTGACCGCTTCTTTCTATTCTGGGAAATGGGTTGGAGGAGAGGGAAGTGGTAGCCAATGGCAGGGATGATATGGCTTTAAGGACTTTAAAGTGGCTTAGTGTTTGCCTTCATTCTTGCTTCCTGGATGCAGACTGCTGTCAAGATCTTTAAATCTTTCGTGTAAAGCTCTCTGCTGTCTGTCCCTGTGTTCTATCTCGATAGGCATCACTCTAGTGAGCTCCTATGAGCATGAATCATCAAACTTACTGTGACGACTTCCTCTCTAATCTCAACACCCTTAGACTCAGCATCACCTACGTCCCCTGCACAGTACATCTCCGTTGAGCTGGTCACAAACTCTTCAGCACCCTGTCCTTCAGGGTGCTCATCGGATTCTAATAGGTACAGATTCTCAGTCTACACAGTTTCCCTTCCTCATGTTGTTTTGTGTCTACATCAAATTTTCCTCTGGCTGTGTTAAGGGCACACAGAAAATCTTTTTTTTCTCTGATCATTTTTGTCAGCAAGCCAGACTCTTTTAAATGGCAGCTTTCTCAGGTACCATACCATGGCCCTTTGGCCTTTAGCTCACTACTTTTAATCTCTCCTCTCCTTTCTTTCTCTTTGCAGGTCTCAACTACTTCCTAGCTTCTTATACGGATAGTGGTTGATGCTATCTTGTGTCTCTTCTCCTCTCCTCTCCTCTCCTCTCCTCTCCTCTCCTCTCCTCTCCTCTCTTCTCTTTTACCTCTCAATGCTTTGGTGTCTTAAGGAGATGGAAGAGAAACAGAACCAGCCTCTTTTCCTTTAGTGTCCAGTGTTGTTACTGCTTCTTGGAGATATTCCTTGTCTCTCTCTGTAGCATTTGTTGTTAGTAACAGGTTATGAAGTACAAGCCCCAGGTGTTGGTTCAGAGGAAGGTGTGTGAGGCACTGGGGTGCCCCAGGGAGAGATGTCAGCCTTGGGGTACCCCAGGGAGATTATAAGGTCCTTGGTTGCACCCTGGGTAAAATTGTAAAATCCCTGGGTGGTCTCTGTATGCTGGAGTTCTTACGTAGATCCATTTTGAAATTACTTTCTCTTAGCTACCTTACTCTTCCACCAAGTCTTACTCTATAATTTGCTATTGCTTCACTCCCCGTTGCCCTGTGAGATGACAACGCACATCTCCTGAGTATCTACCTGGCTGGCAGAAACCTCAGAGACATGAGGCACACTGAGGCAGTCTTGGGAACTGACACACACCTCTTGTTCCTGTCTTCCCCTCTCTTTATCCTTTTGTTCTGCATCAAGACATTCACAAGGTCAATACCTCATAGGCTGCATCTAATCATGGGTAACAGTGTCACTAACCTTTGCCCTTTGTGTCTTGAGTACTCTGTTGAAGGTGGGACCTTTATGTCCTGAGTACTCTGTTGAAGGAACCCTCGTTTGCTTTGCGTTTGCTCCAGCATTGACTGATCACATACTGTCCTATGAAGATGAAAAGTGCACAGAATTCTCCCAATAGTATGTATTTCTGGCATTTCTCATTCTTTGGTCCTTACAGGTTCCTCTGGGATGGAGTGATAACAAGGGCAGATGAGAAGGCTGAGCTAGATCTCTCTCAAAGCCTTTCAAGGGCTGCCTGACCTTCCAAAAGTCTACAGGCGGCGCTGTTGTCAGCTGCTCATGTTTAGCTTTAAACTTTAGTTCTCACATTGTTGAAATGGTAAAAATCCAACTGGGCATTCTTAAACATTATAGAATAGCATATTTGTATAATGAACAGTTATATTTTAGGATGTATTTACCAGTGAGGTACCATGCGAAGCACTGGCCTGGGCTCTGATCTGATCCTTCTATTAGCCAGTGAGTTGTACTTTGTCAATGTTGCCCTCATTTTATAGATGAATGTGAACCGAGACTAGATGCGCTACAAGCTGTCCCAAGGCCATAGTTCACAGGATTTCTACGTGTGCACTCTCAGCCACTGTGGAAGGTATTTTCTTTCCAGGTATACCATATAATGTACTTTTATCCTCCATAGTGAAATCAGTCTATGAAATCTGGAACTTCCCAGAAATAGGCTCTCTATCGTTCTATGCATCTAAAGCCTACACAGCCAAGTTCCAGTCTCCTTGCATTCAAACCTTGGCTCTCAGTGGTCTCATGTCCACCTGAAGTGTATGCTAATTGCTGCTAATACAGTTGCTCTGAAGCTCCTCATTCCCTGTTTTGAGATTTCTTTTATTATCTTGTGGCTAATTTAAAAGGCAATTTCATACGCATGTGGCCTTCCCCCTCATCTACCTAAAGTAGTAGAGTAACACTCACGTGGCCATTTCAGCTCTGTTTGGTAGATTAGCAACTGCATTCTTTCCTTTGCATGAAGTTGTCCCATTAAATGGATAACCAGGGAGGAGGCCAGAATTAGAATCCAGACTCTGGAGCAATGCTCTTCTCACCCAGAACAGTGTCTGTGAGAGCTGGAGTGAGCATTCTGGAGGAAGGAAAGTTTTGGTCAGGTCCCAAGACCTAGAGAAGCTAGAGACAGCTGCGTTATAAAGACAGAGGGAACTAGACGGGAAATCAATATCCTCATGGAACAAGATGGCTGCTTCATTTCCAAAGAAGTCAATTTGGGTCATAGCAATTTTGCAGTTGTTTCCCCAAAGGACTGAAAGAAATGGCCCAGCACTGTCTAAACTGCATGCTTGGTTGCCTGAAGTGATTGTGTGTGTATGTGTGTGTGTGACAGAGAGAGAGAGAGAGAGAGAGAGAGAGAGAGAGAGAGAGAGAGAGAGACAGAGAGACAGAGAGACAGAGAGAGGGAGAGACAGAGACAGAGACAGAGACAAACTGAGAGAGGGAAGGAGGCAGGGAGGGAAGGAGAGAGAGAGAAACTGTGCTTGCATATGTATGCGTGTTCACATGTCATTGGTTTTGATTGATGAAGTGCAGGTTAAACAATGCCGGAGTTTTGTGTTCAGAGCCTTTCATCAACCACACCATTTGGTGAGATCACCAATAACCCGAGTCACTGCAAGTTACCTGCCGGCCATAGAACCAGCAATCTCTTCTACGCAGACAGAAAATCAACACAACCCAGTTGTATGGAAAATAAGTGCTAGAAATGAGGGTCATAGGCAGTAGGGTAAGACCCGTGGACTGGAGGATGCTATGAGCACAAATGATAAAGAGACATTAAGCTTTGCAGCATGCATATAAATATCCAGCTGTATGGGCTGTGAGAAAATTAAGCAGAAGACTCTACTGGCATATCGACTGTAATGTCTGGTGCTTATGTTTGGCTACTGTCATTATGTTATTAGTATTAACATTTTAATGCAATTGAATCTTGATTTGTGAACAGTGTCTGGAATCTTCCATCAGTTCAAGGTGCTTTTTATTCTTTTTACTTTTTGTATATATATGTGTATGTGTGTATGTGTGTGCATGTGTATGCAAGGCACTTTCAACTTTACTGTGCATTTCTTTATAAAATAAGGGAATTATCTTTGTGATTTATGCATGTAGAAATAATTTTCCATGTTACTTTTGCTCATAGTCATACTTGACTGTCCACAAATTAGGGTTACTGTATTATAATCAATTTAGATACTTCCTGTGATCCGATTTTCCTTCTGTTTGAGTTTTCATGAATATTTATGGATGCTCTTGACTCTTCATGTCAAGATCCTGACAGAGAAATGGGATTACTCCTATTAACAGTACTTAATCATGGGTGCAGTCCTTCAAGGAGAGACATTTGAACAGTCCTCTGCTGCAGTCTGAGATGATAAGCCAGGGTTAAATGTAGCAATACACTCATTTGTTGAGGGTGTTTTGCAATGCCCCCTCATCCTTACAAACTTGTTCCTATCATTAAATCAAGGAAACCATTTTGGTGGCATGTAAACTTCCTGAGGTCTGACTGAGAGTTTCTACAGAGGTAACTGAGAATTATCGAGCGGAGAACAGTAGAAAAACCACCATTTTGCCAAGGATGTCACCACTATTTGTAATACTAGGTACATGTTAGCCATTTGCTTTTTATTGCCAGTAGAATTTCAGAACAGCTATATAGCTACAATGCCCACGAAAACTAACCTGTAAGGAAAAAAAAAATGGGCAGCCAGCAATTTACTGGAGTTTTGTTTGTTTGTTTGGTTGGTTGTTGTTGTTGTTGTTGTTCTTAAAAAAAAAACCTTAAAATGACCCAAACTTAATATCTTGCTACAATGCTGTAACATCAGCCTCAGATAAAGGCAGGACAGAGAGAGAGAGAGAGAGAGAGAGAGAGAGAGAGAGAGAGAGAGAGATGTGGATCACATGTCATCACTCTGGGGGCCTCAGATAAGAGAGGTCTTCTTTCACTTGTAACAGCTGTTGCTGTTCACTCCCAAGATTCCTCTTGGTACCAGTCGCTCTTTGAAAGTGCTGATGAACAGAGCAGATTTCACAGGTTTTTCGGTGTCGTCACAAGACCCTTCTAGATAACTGTCTTCTCACGCCATGCTCAAGAGCTACTTGAATTTTCTTATCCCAGAAGGAGCGAGCCGAATGACAATTCTGGTCTATCTCTTGCCCTCCGTAGAACTGTTGGCAAAGCCATTACATGCCTAAGTGACAGGCATGATGGATGTGGGCTCCACTGCTGCTGTTTAATGCAGGCAGACTAAGTGATTCTCGGAGATTAGATTTTTATGACAAGACACCCCCCCTTACCCTCCATCATATCATACAGAACTGTTACTTGTCAAAGGAGCTGTATTTGGTTTTTGACTGTTACAGGAGTCTGAGAGAGGAAAAAAACCATCCTGGATTCTATTCCATGCTTAAGAAGTGCAAAAGCCTGAGCTTTATAAAGTTTTATTACAGGTGTTTGTTTTGACTTGAAAGTCTGACTTCCTGTAGGTATTCTGCTATTTGAAGTGAGTATATAAAACTGCTTAATGCATTCATGTTTGTCTTTTCACAGAATTCTGGGAAATATCTCTATGTAAAATCTGAAGAAAACTTTCTCCCATTTTCTTTCGACAGTTTATTTTTTCTTTTCAGTTTTATAATTTCCTGGAATGATGGGATTTGAAAATAACCCTGGTTGTAAATGGTCTTATTCTTCTAGTTGACTCACTCTGACTGACTGAATGGCTTAAACATAGCAAGAATTTGTGACTGGAAGAAATACACCTTGCCAACAAAGATACATACAACTAAAAGTGGAATATGGAAGATGACATTCTAAGAAAAGTAAAATTGAAAGTAAGCAGAAGTATTCTAGTAAATAGACTTCAAGCCAAAATTGGCTAATAAGATATAGTCAGAACATACTGAAACAGGAAACTATTCCTCCAAATAACATAAAATGATTGTGTGTATACATTAATCATGCATGCATATGCCTGTGTATGTCATGTGTGTGCATGTATATATGCATGTGTATATATGTGTATATATATACACATTTAAATATGTATACATATGTATATGTACATGCATGTATGTTTGTCTATGTAAGTATAGCATATATATTTATTGTGGATATGCATGTATATATTGTATGCATATGTACATGTATGTTTATGTGTAAGTATTTGTATATACATGTTTGTATAAATGTATATGGAGAGAGCCCCTAATGTCTAAATAAAATATTCAGTAAATTAACACATGGGAAGAATTTAAACCTCCTACCTAGAAAACCCACTAGTTATTTGTGAAGACTCTCTACAGCAACTGCTCTGCTTCTCACTATAGGCTGTACACAGTGAGTTTTGTTTTCAAACAATGACATATTGAAGAAGGAGGGAAAAGGCAATTTTTCCAGTGAAGAAAGTAGATAAATAACAATCCAGCCAGATGATAAAGTAAATATCACCAGTTATAAATCAGGCTGAGACTCTGTTCCTTTGATGATACCTGATGAAATTGACAGCTCACCTTGGTGACTTTCCTTCCCCAAGATTGTAATACCAATGTATGAAACTCGGATAAGTTACAAAAATAATAAAATAATCCAAAATAAACCTCAGCACTGCCTTTCAAAAACCTCAAGGTCAAGAAAAAAAAAATAAAAAAAGTGAGATAAATTGCCATAGCTAAAAAGGGACCTGCGAGTTATATATATTAAACACCTCTCTATCCTGTGTGGAACCCTGAGTTGGGAGCCGGGCATCATTTGTAGTTAATAGAGCATGTCACCTTGAGAGGATCCAGGATCACCCAGAAGACAAACCTTTGGGTGTGTCTCTGAGGGACTTTTCTGACTGGGGGACAACACACATCAATTGCAGGCAGCATCTGTCCATGACTTGAGACCCTGGAGGGAAGAAAGATGAGAACACTAGCCAAGTATTCAGCTCTCTCTGCTTCCTGAATCCCTGAAGCTGCCTCAAGCTTCTGTCACTGTACTTTCCTCATGATGACAACACGTGAACCTTCAAAATGTGAGCCAAAATAAATCCTTCCCTCCTGAAGTTGCTCTTGTCAGGTGCTGTGCCACAGCAAGAGACACAAGAGACTAATAGACTGTTGTACAAAACTGAGAAATCTGAACAATGTATGGGCTGCAGTTACTAATTCTTTATAACATTTGTTTATTGACCTCAAATGTGTCCTGTACTAATCAAAGATAATAGTAGACATGGGTTGGAGGAGTGGCCTCTTCCAGAGGACCAGAGTTCACACCCCAGCACTCACATCTGTTCACACCAGTTCACACCATCTATAACTAGAGTTCCAGGGAATCCAATGTTCTTTTCTTGCTTCTGTGGGCACTTACACAAATGTGGCACACATTCACATAGTTATACACACATACACATACATATAAAAGAGTTTTTAAAATACATAATAATGACAGAAGCTGTAGAAAGAAAAATTTATAGGGATTTTTGTATTGTTTTTCCAACTTTGTACATCTAATACTTGTGTAAAATGGTACAACTTATTTAAATAATCCATAAAATATCAATTATCATCTATAGCCACATATGATGTCCATATATTTATTATGAAATATAATTCTTTAATAGTTGAAAATGTGAGGAAAGAATAAATTTATGATGAGATAACCACACTCTCATTATATTAAATGTCACACACACTGGTATTTTTACTGCATGTCTGCACATGAGACTTCTTTCTTGTATTTGTTCTTTAACTAATTGTAGTAATATCAAGCATGAAGTTAAAATTAAGTTGTTGACCTTTTTCTCATTTTTAAAATATTTATTTTAAAACATTTAAAGATAATCAGCTGAATGAACATACCAAATGATTGCTCAAATATTATCTTAAGATTTTTTGTTATTGTATGTGTTATTGTATGTGATAAACACTTAATGTGTTTATCCAGCACGTGTATATGTGCACCATGTGTACACAGCACTTGAAAAGGCCAGAAGAGGACACTGAATCCCTGAAACTGGAATTAACAGGTGGTTATTTACTGCCATATAGGTGCTGGGAATCAAACCCAGGTCCTCTGTGAGAACTGAAAGTGTACATAACCATTAAGCTACTTTTCCATCACCCAAAGTAAATATTTTTTAGTATTTCTTTTAACAGACATCATAGGCTGGCTCACCTAAAATCCAAACCCAAGTTCTTCCTCCTTTTCCTTTCTACACTGGAGAGTATACTTCTTTCCTTCCAACACTAGACAGTATAAAATTCAAAGACTCTTCTCCATAGTGTTCCTCATAGAGGGTGTGGCTATGAGCTTGGCCTGGAGCTTGAGAACACCGTAAGCATGGCTTCCTTACGCTTGCAGTAGCAACTCTTGGTAGCAACTCTTCTAGAAAGTTCAGAAGGAAGTGCTGGGGCCCTGTGTGTCCTGAGAATGAACTAGAATTATAGAAACAGTATTCCCTTTTGTTAAGTCACTTGGCCTATGCTTCACTTTGTTGCTAAGGTATTCCTTCCTAAGAGCATTGGATATTCATTCATTCATTCATTCATTCATTTGATTGATTGCAACTGTTTTGTAAACCCTTTTTTTTTAAAAAAATTATTGGATATTTTATTTATTTACATTTCAAATGTCATCTCCTTTCTCCATTTCCCCTCTTTTGAACCCCCTATCCTATCCCCCTTCTCCGTTTTGATTTTATATCGTTTTAATTACATGCATATATTAAGGTCAGTTCTAGGTTGAGGCTCTAGAAATACAATAGATGCAGATAGTTAAGGAACAAGCAATACAATAAACAAAATTCCGTGAACACTCCATGATCACTGTTTCTAAGGGCTTACCAGGATGACCGAAGTATCTGAGCCAACTTCCCTGTCCTAGCCGAAGGTCATTTTCATGTCTGAAGCCTTCTTCCTTGTTCTAGCCTAAGATTTAGATTCCTACCTGAAATTGTTTCTTTGTTCTAGCCTAATGTCCGATTCCTGCCTGAAGCCTACTTTCTTGTCCTTGGACCATGTCAGATTCTTGACAAGCAGCCCCAAAGGCTCTCCGCCTCTTCCCACCACCCTTCCCCCCAACTTTTTTCATTAACAAGACTGAGCCTCTCTTAGGTTGTTCTGACAAGAATGCCTTCCTTACCTGTCATGTTAGAAGGCCAATCCTTGTCAAAGAGATTAGTAGAGATTAACTTCATAAACTCCTCACCAGGCTTAATGATAATCAACTCACATCTCATCTAGTTTTATTTAAATGTCCATCCTTTGCATTCTTCTCCATCAACTATCATATTGACATAATACTACAACATGTAACTGCTAGACATAGATATGTAGCATCATAGATACATAGTGTGATGGTTTGTATATGCTTGGCCTAGGGAGTGGCATTATTAGAAAGTGTGGCTTTGTTGGAGTAGGTGTGTCACTGTGGGAGTGGGCTTAAGGCCCTGATCTTAGCTGCCTGGAAGTCAGTCTTCTCCTACCAGCCTTCAGATGAAGATATAAAACTCTCAGACTCTCCTGCACACTGCCATGCTCCTGACTTGATAATAGACTGCACCACTGAATCTATAAGCCAGCCTCAGTTAAATGCTATCCTTTATAAGACTTGCTTTGGTTATGGTGTCTAGTCACAACAGCAAAACCCTAAGACACATAATATCTGATGAATAATACTTTTTCTTGATAAAAATATTCCTTATTTATAAAATTATTAAATCAGTAAGTCATGGCAAGTGCCTTTTGGAGAATAGGCTATAAAATACTCTGGCATAATCTCATACTGTTTAGCCCTTGGGTTAGAGATAATTTAATGTTCATAAATTGCCGAAACCAAAACAGATTTTATATAATATATGGTGTTCAGAATGCTTTTATAAACATAATTAAAGTGTGCACAGTATGTGCAAGCTGTAAATCTAGCTCACAATCCACATAATTCTGTATAAATGAACTTGGCCTTCTGCAGCTGTTGCTGAGCTTGAATATATGCAGAAAGCTCAAAAACTAGGGATGCCTTTGTTTTTCTTGGGAGCTAAGACAAGGAGGACCCATCTCTGAACTCATGACAATCTTCAATTTTTTTTTTACCAGTTTTATAATATCAACTCTACATTCTTTAAAAGTTAGGGAGATGCTTACACTAGTAGCCTCATCCCTGAACAGACAAAGGCTCCTGTGGTCCTTACCACGTTGACATCCTGAGAATTATGTGTTCTATCCTCTGCCCAAAGGCCTTTCTACCCTTCTTACTATCTGTGTCTACTGGGACATAACTTTTATAAAGCCAAAGAATTTGATTTTTGTGGTCCCCAGTGCCACATGGCTGTGTCAGCTTGGGTTGATGGATGGATTTGAACCACTACACACACGTGGCTGACCTCAGTCTTTGCTACCTTCCTTCAATTCTCTCTCCTTCCACATCAACTCCTAAAGCGTGCACTCCTTACATTTCAGTGCCTACAGCATCTCCCCAAGGCTAAGGTTCAAGCGTCACTGTGTTAATTTAAGATAGCAATGTTTTTTCACATACTTTTCTTATAACAACTTGTCGGCTACTGTCTTCTGAAATAAAACTTGGGATTTTCTTGTTCGACTGTAGCTTTTATGCTCTTCTTGGGTTGTGTTTTAGTAGGTATGTTTGTGTTTGTTTAATGAACACACAGAATAGTGGGTTTTGTTGTGCAGTTTCCGTAATTCCTTTTATGTTGGTCCTCCCCTACCCTGTCCTCCCCATCGTGTTCTCCAGCCCTTGTCTTTCTGAAAGCAGCCCCTGCTTCCACATCACAAGTGCTCTCTCTGCACTTAGACAGGATTTTCTTTTTCTTTTCATGGCTGCCTTTCTAGCCTTCCAATTTTGTGACATGTACTTCCCCATATATGCATAACACACACACATATGCCAAAATATTGGATTCACACATGAAAGAAAATATATGGCACATGCCTCTTTTTAAGTCTGGGTTACTTCCCTTAATATAGTAATTTCCGGTTGTGTCGATTTTCCTGCAGTGTTGTGTGACATCATTTTTCTATACAGCCGAATGAAATCCCATTGCACCACATCTCTCTTCTTCATCTGTTGGTGGACATTGAAAACTGACCCCCTTTCCTCTAATGAAATCCCTTTGTCAGCTCTGGTCCTTGCTGCTGATCTTTCTGTTAGGGAATCTCACCAACCACCCTCTTGCTCACAGCTTCTTCCTGGGGCGAATGCTTTGTTTTCCCCGTGCACATCTTTAAACTGTATATAGCTATGTAATACACAACACTGATATGGACATCCCATTTCATCTGAACATAGAGAAGCCCTGGAAATAAAGATGAGCACTAATATGAAAACACCCATAAGTCTAGCACAGCCCTCCTGCATATTTGTATGTCAATCTGACTCACAATGAGGACCTGTGCAGATACTTATGGATCCACTCGTAGTTTGTTATTTTATGTTGTACCAGCCACACTTACTTATGGTATTGATAATAATAACATGTGGCATATTGGTATGCATAGATGGTGTGTGTGAATTTTGTAGTTTACAGGTGCAGGCTTGGTTTGTAAATAGCGAGCAGAGAAATGCTTTAAAAATAAATATGCTCTCTGCTTTTTTTTTTTTTTTTTGAAAACCACTGTTTTTTGGGTAATGTTTTTAAATTTAGTAACCTTAGTGACAAAAGTATATTTTCTGCAAATGTAAAAAAGCAAGGATGGTGATGTGAAGGGCTGACCTCTGGTCTTTTTGCTGAGTGATGGGGATTGGTAGTCTCATTGTCCGGATAAACTAGACTGTGGAAGTTACGCATAACCTAACTCACACATCCCATCGCAGGGGCCATGCAGAGCCTGTGCTGGGGTTCTTGCTGTATGCAAAAGGAGGCCATGGGTCACCGAGCTTATAATTGTCTTCAAGGTAGGCCAGAAAAGTAGACATCCTGTGTTGTCAGCCAGTTTTTGAATGCTCAGGATACCCAGGGCAATCTGCAACTTTGACTTTGTGCCTTTACAGTGCTCGCTCTGAGCTTTTCCTTCATCAAGGACTAAAGGAGCTGCAGGTGTCTACACCTCTCTCCCACTTTACCTCTGCTCTCCACAAATGCCCACTAAGTTCCCCTTTGGCTCCTCTCCAACATTAGCCCTGAAAAATCAATCATTCACAACTGCTTGAGAAAATTGACATGTATTTCTGATGGCAAAAGTAATATATACCTGTAGGAGCTTAGAGGCTACCGAAAAGCATTAGATCAGAGGAGAACTCTCTGGTGCCTTGAATGAAATAAATATCTTACTTTTATACTAGGACTACCATGAAAATATATACTCTTGGCAAGTGTCATTGGAATTCTTGCATACCTTCCTGGTGGGCAGTTATATTGCATTGCATTGGGTCACTGTCATTAAACAGGGGCTTCTAGTTTTTGTTTCTGTTTTTTTTTTTTTTCTCATAAGAGCAGTGTAGCATTTTTATATGTTTACGTCTGCCTTGGATTTTGAATTTTTCCTTATAAATAGAACCATATATTTAAATGTATGCATATTTTTATTGATACAGTAGTGGTTTTCCAAAACTCATTTACAATACTGCCAGAAATTTGGGAGTGTGTGTTTACTACATGCACAGTGTCTCAAAATCCCCATGAAGGAAAATTGAGTAGAAAACTGGAAAATCCCTGTTTTCTAGTGTCTCCTCTTCTCCTGCATCTTAGCAGATAAGGCTTATTACCGTGTAAAGGGGAAAATCCAAATTCAGTCTGTCTATCTACAAAGTTATTCATCACGTTGATTTCTTCCCATTCACCTGAGTGGTTGATACCGCCATTCGAGGTTAGCTCTCACTGCATCCAAAACCGCTGAGCAGCCTTCCCCTTCTATGTTAGTAAATGAAGAGGAGGGAACTGAGCCTAACCAGTTGTCCTCTGACCTCCACACATGTGCTGGGGTCTGTGTGTGCACATGTACACACACACACACACACACACACCCCACAGGTGTAATAAAGATAATGTCTTTGAGTGTTCCGTTTGCTCCTTCTCATCTAGCTTTGTTCTCTTATTCTTCTTGTAAGCCCTACTTCCTAGTACCAGGGCCTGAGCTCAGGCCTTGTGCTTGTTCAGCAAGTGTTCTGTTAGCCAGCTTTACTCCTGGCTTTCCTTTTTCCTTTGAGGAAGGATCTCACCTCGGGACTTTGGCTAGCCTGGACTCCCTCTTGCACTTACCATGCTCCTGTGTCAGTCTCCCAAGACAGAAGTGTGTCACTGTGCCCAGGCTGCTGGTCTCCCTGCTTCTCTTCATTTCTTTGTGCCAATTTTTAATGGTCTTCATTCACTACCTTTCCTTTTCAACCCCCAACATGCTCCTAGACTCTAAAATTCTTCTTCCTTTAAAGGGTTTTTCCTCAGTTCACCAGTAAAGAGCTAGTTATAAATAAAAACCTCTCTTTATGAGACTCACTTCACTTGTCCTGAATGACCTTTTAACGATCCTAAATCTGACTCTTCCTAAATCTACTTTCCTTGTCATCAGAGTCACTGGGATAAATGAAAGTTTTGCCCAACTTCTACCTCAACAGTGTTGACAGTGACGCCAAAAAATGACAGTAGAAGAAGGAAGCAAGGGCAGGGTGTGGTTAGAAAACAAAAGGAAGAAAGTAGTAGCCTTCCAGCCTGTGGCCAAAATCCTGAGGACTGCACACAAAGAGAGGGGGAAGCGGCACCAGGGAAAATGGGGAGAGCAGCTGACTGTGATGGCACTCGGACACCAGCAAATATCAGATGCTACTAAGTCTCCCTTTTGATTTGTTTAGTTAGCTCACATTAAATACCGATTTGTGTTGAAAACAGTATGGTAGATAAAATGGATGACTCATCGTTATTAGCAGAAGTCAAAGACCTATGACAATAGACGCCAGTGTCTGAACAGATAGGCAAAAGGTCTTCAGGAGGCTTAGGGGCAACAGTGCATTGTGGGTACAACCATCAAATAGTATCAAAAGCTGAAGAAGCTCCAAGGTCTTGGTTCCTAACCCAGGGAGGCTGTATGGCTGGGGCAGGGTCTTGATAAGATGGGGATGGTAGTCCTTGAGTAAATAGGAATTCTGATTATGTCTAAATAATAAAAAGTAAGACTGATATAATGGTTTGTCTAAAGAGTATTTGCCAACCTAGGATAAAACGTGCTTCCGCCAGGCAGTGGTGGTGTACGCCTTTAATCCCAGCACTTGGGAGGAAGAGGCAGGCGGATTTCTGAGTTTGAGGCCAGCCTGGTCTACAGAGTGAGTTCCAGGACAGCCAGGGCTACACAGAGAAACCCTGTCTCACAAAACAAAAAACAAAAAACAAAAAACAAAAAGTTTTCCAAACACTGTAATTTGTTGATCTATAAATATTTGTCTCTGTTTGGGAGCTGTGTAGCCAATGTAAACTGAATGACACCAAATCAATTTAGGTTTCAAGCAGCCTTGACCCAACAGATGTACCCATCACGATTTCCTGGAATAATAAAATGACTCACATTGTTCTCCATCCTTTGAGGACCTCAAAGGAAGAAACTAGAAGCATACCTATCAAACACCATCCAAACACTTCAGAGAATAAGCTCTAAAGAGAAAATTACTTCCATTCTAATTAAGTTGCCTGAATCTGAAATCCAGACAGAGTAAGACAAACCCAAGGAGAGCCTTCTTCATTAGTGTGAGATTATCACGACATCCCCCACGGATCTGGCAGCCACAGGGCCGGCCGAATCACTCTGTTCTTTTCATACCAGCATACTCAGCCAAATCAATACAGCAGTGAATGCTGTCAGTCTGCAAGATGTCCTTAATGATCAGATCAGCACACCTTCTCCAGAAATGTCGCATGGCTGCAGACAAGCATGGAATGTCTAAAACCTGGAAGCCTCAGTGGGCCCGAGTTTGAGCAGGAAGTCATATGTATGACCTATCTTGCTATGGATGACGGCACCTCTAAACTGGGCCTTGAAGTGTGTCTGACATAGACACCAAGGCTTCCAACCAGGATAGCTTAGTGTTTAGGTTTTGAAAACTCATCAAGAAAATTCAATATGAGGTGCAGTAGAGATGGCACAATCTAAGAATAAAGAAAGATTAAAATAAACTGTGCACTTAGTGGGTCTTCATCCTGAACATTACACATTCCCAATAACCCTGTCTTGGATGGGTGGTTAATTTAGTTGGTCAAATGCAGCCTTTTGGATTATGAGTTCATTAAAGAAGTATTTTTTTTGGGAAGTACTTGAACTTTCCCACTGAGATGAGGGACCATCTTGTTCTTGCCTATGTTCTACAGAACCTAACTGCTCATCAAGTAACTCCTTCAGTTGGTGCTTCAGAAACTGACAGGATCACAACTTCTTCATTCTATTTTTAATAATTAAGATATCTGTTTATTTTTGTACAAAAGAGTTTTGTTGATATGTATGGTATGTCTATGCATATACCTGGTATATATATACCTGGTACTCACTGAGGTCAGAAAAAATCATCATGTGAGTGCCAGGAAATGAACCTGGGTCCTCTGTAAGAAAAGTAAGCTCTCTTAACCACTTAATTATCTCTCTCACCCCCACTTTTCTTATTTACACATAATGGAACAATTAATATAGACAAGACAATTTCTATAAATGTTTTTTATAAAAATTTGGAAATCTTATATACTAGAACAATCCCATTCTCGGTTTCATCACTGTATAATATGCTCTTGAAATACTACGGAGAAAATTAGTAAAATCATCACTGTACTTGAGCCTGGACTCCTCTCTGTTTGACCAGAGGCTATAAGGTTTGCCACCTATTACATTCAGAAGGTAAAATTCTAGTTTTCTGAGATTTAACATATAGATTGCAAAGTAGTAGATTATTCGGAAAGTAACAGTGAAAACCGATGGTCCTGAAATCCAGGCTTTTATTCTTCCATAAGATGTCCTCTTTACACACCTCACATAATTGTACAGTCACCACCGTAAGATCTGAAGTGAACTGCTGGGTTTATGCCCACTCTGATCTTTACTGATGGTACTCAGGGAAGTTACTTGCATGAGTGACTATACTAATAATTCTGTAGTATGAATCTGGTGGTTGATCAGATAAATACATTAAACTGTAACTTTACATGTTGTTAAATTTATTTTTTGATGATTTTACTTTTACTTATGTGTGTCTGTTACTGTGTGAGATGCTCATGTGCATGCCAGGCCTATGGAGGATAGAAATGGATATTGGTTCCCCTGGAGCTGGATTTATAAGTGGTTGGAAGCTGTCTGTTGTTGGGGCTGGGAACAGAAGTCAGGTCCACTGCAAGAGCAGTAAGCACTTTTAAACTCTGAGCTGTTTTTCCAGTGTGTGTGTGTGTGTGTGTGTGTGTGT
>JANHMN010000007.1:82386746-82410992 GCA_030674055.1 Rhabdomys pumilio
GCTGAGCACCAGGCTGTTGGTGCAGCTCTCACAGGCTAAGCAGCAGCTCCAGGGAGACCCGCAGGTATTTGGCTGCAAGCCAATTGTCTCCCATGCTGTCAACAAACTTAACAAACTGCTTATTTCTCTACCCAGCTTTTTTTTTTTCATCTTCTTATTACAAGTCACACGTAGTCACAGTTTTTAACAGTGGTTTTGGTTAAATCAGAGCTAAAGTATTAAGCCAACCTATACCCTCCTGTATGTTTAAATTATCCCCCTCTCTCTCCAGAGTATCACTTTATTGACCTTGGTATTTTTGTTTTCACCCGAGTGAGTCATTTTATGTCTGTTCTCTGAGATGGCAGCCAAGTCGACGCTGAGCTCCAGGAAGGTCTCTGTCCTTGCAGCTGATGTTATACATTGGGCTCCAGGAGACTGCACTCCTGTGTCCTGGTGACTGCTGGTTCCCTCGGGAACGCCAGAACTGGCTGTTTTCCCAGGCAAAACTAGTAAAGAATAGATGGAGACACCGAAGGCTTCTCCCTACATGGGCCTGCAGTAAGAACACTCTACTCCAGATCACAGAGTCTGTCCGGTACTGTCCATCATGAGGGTGGGAATGGCGGTTGGTGAACAGCATAGGGCTGTAGCATGCGTGTTATCGAGACGGGATCTGAGCAGTGTTTCTAGTCACAGAAGAAGCACCTCCCTTGCTCTGCAGAAGGGAGACATAGACAATGACTGTCTTTCTGCCTCTCATTTGTTCTGATTAATAGAAACAGAGGAAGGACTTACTTTTATCAATTCTACAATACTGACTGGGTGTTGGTGTTGGCTAATATGACAACTTTCTCTGCAGTTTTGAAAACCTGGCATTTACAAAGTGGCATAGTATTTTGGTTAATGTTTGGGTCCTGGGTTGATTTCTATGCTTTGGACATACTTTGCCTCAATATCTTTCACAACTTCGTCTGTGGGGTAATATGAGGATGAACTGGAGTGGGTTGTCGGTGAGCACTCAGTATAACTCACACATCATTAGTGAGTGTGTCAGGCGTGAGTATGGAGAGATGAATCCTTCGAGGGCTCCTAGGGGAACGCTTTGCATCTCAGTGAAACCCAGCTCCGTGGACAGGTAAAAAATGAACTCCCTGATTAGATTCAGAGTAGAGCTGTTAGTAGGCAGGCTCTTGGTGCCAGAACAGTAGTAATTTCTAAACATGATGCAACTGAGTTCCTTTAACTCTAGTCTACATGTGCCGTGGTGATTGGAGGTTCTCAAAGAACCTACTTAGTTGCTAATCAAAGTTTCCAAGTCTAAAACTAGAAGTCTAGGACTAGTCTTTATTACAAATCAGAAAGGAGCAGATCTTCACAATGAAGAGCATGCTACATGCAGCAGTGTAGTCTTCTCAAGACAGAAACCTCAATGTTAGCTTCAAAATATTCTGCATGGGGCTGGGCAGACGACTCAGTGGGTGAGAACACTTGAGGTGCAGGTATGAGGGTCTGAGTTCGAATCCCCAGAACCCACCTAAAAATAGGAAGAGCTATAATTCCAGCATGAGAGCCAAACACTAGTGGATCCAGAAAGCTTGCTGGCAACCAGTCTAGCCCAATCAGCAAGCATCCAGCTCAGTGAGTAAGTCCCCAAGGACTAATAGGCAGAAAGAGACCCTTATCCTACTCTGGCCTCTGTATATGTGTGCATGACTGCATTTTCTAACATGACACACACACACACACACACACACACACACACACACACACGCACACGCACGAACACGCACACACACGCACACACATCACAAAAGAATTAAACATTGGAGTACTGCTATATGCTTTGGAATGACAAAGGTTGAAATATTTAGTGTACTCTTGGCATACTACTATGTCAACATGCATTTGTTTTCATGAGATCCATGTTCATGTGACCCCAAGTGCTTGTATGTTAGAAGATTTGAATCTATATATTCTTACTCATTTAGTCTTATTTGCTACATTTTCCTTTTGTAACAAAAATTTTTGTATTTATTCATCTTAATGCAGATGTAGAATTCTAAAGTTGTTCCTTATGATAGACAGTAGGGGCACTTTTGAATTTCCATCTCTAGTCACCTTCGTTAGTCATGGTATTTCTATCTGTAACATAACTTTCTTAATTATTCATTACTAATTAGCTTACATTCTAAGCCACCTCTACATGGTCCCACTGAAGCCTGAAATGAGGTTGACATGGAATTAACTCATCATTCCTTGGATTTTTTTTTTTTAGGCAACTTATTTTTTCTTTCTTTTTATTTTCCCCTTTTCTTTTTCATATATTTTTAAATTTTTGCTTTTACTTCTTTTATTGTCTTGGATTTTTTTTTCATTTTTTTCAAAGTCTTCTAGAGCGTAAGTGTTAGAGCATATGAACAATCACTGGTTTGTTTTTTAAGTCATGTTTTGTAACTGTTGAACTCACCTCACTTTTATTGGCCCATTAGCTCATTGGAATGTGTGCCACTTTAAGTAGCATAGTCTCAGAAACAAGCTCAAAGGAGGTCCGGTGTAGCACATGGTACTAGTCAGAGGGTCATGCCCTCTACCTGTGCTATGTGACCAAAGGCCACAAACCTTTCTTTGGGAGGGGGTGTGGATAAGTGAAAGGAACCAGGGCCCAGGAGCAAGGCCAAACACCTACCATCCTATTAGGGTATTATCTGGGGTTCGAGGTCTGTGCTCGACCAGGTACCCAGCTGCCTCTCACAGCCCACTGCCCCACACCCCACCCCCACATCCCAGGTTCATCCCAGGTCCTTCCATCCCTCCTCCCTTGTGGTTGCTTTCTTCTCCCTCCCAGTGGGACTGAGGTGTCCTCACTTGGGCCCTTCAGCTTGCTGACCTTTTTGAGTTCTGTGGACTGAATCTTGGATATTCTGCACTTTTTTTGTTTGTTTTTGTTTTTGACTAATATCCATTTATTAGTGAGTGCATACCATGCATGTTCTTTTGGGTCTGAGTTACCTCACTCAGGATATTGTCTAGTTCCATCCATTTGCTTGCAAAATTCAGGAGGTCCTCATTCATAAATTCTTAACCATTGAGTCATGACCCCTTTAGGATCAAACAACCCTTTCACAGGAGTCTCATATCAGATATACTACTCTAACGGATATTCATATTGTGAGTCATAACAGTAGCAAAATTACAGTTACGAAGTAGCAATGCAATAATTTTATGGTTGGGAGTCACCACAACATGAAGATCTATATTAAAGCGCTGCAACATTAGTAAGGTTAAGAACCACTGCTCTCGAGTGTCTCTGTGATCTAATAACTTCTGTAATAAGATAATAAGATACAGACTTTCTAAATATCATGGCAGATTGTAGTTATTTATGAGAGAAAGAGCCCCGCGCCTGATTCTTCAGCATGTAGCTGGTGATAGGTGGTTTTGAACAGATCTGGTCTATACAAATATACACGGTTCATGGGTGTGTTATACCCACCCTACAGTTCAATGACATTTGAAGTTTTCTAAAGCACTTTTGTGTTTCTTATGTTGTATTGAAAGTCTAGTTTTAAATGTCGTTTGGCTTAGAAGTAATTTGAATGGAAGGGCATGTTTCATAGAGCATAAGATAGTATTTAGTAACAGTCATGAAGTTAGCTCACCACTGAAATCATTTTTTTAGGTTGTAACTGGTATTAAAAAGAATAGAGATGAATAAAATAGAGCACAGTAAGGATGCTTATTTATTTTTATTTATGAAAGTGTACCTGCCTGTAGAAAATGTGGGTGCAATTCCTGCAGAGGCCAGAAGAGAGCATTGGATTCTCTAAAATTAGAGTTATAGGTAGCTGTGACCACTGGAAACAGATGCTAGGAATTGAAGCTGGGTCCTCAGCTATAACAGTAAGTCTATTTAACCAGTGAGCCATCTCTTCAGCCCCTAGCATGATTCAGCTTTAACAAGCATTTGCTTCAGGAGCATTTAAGGTTTCAAAAATAAAACACCACAATAAAGTATGTGAATGGTATTGGTTTTACAAAAGGCTCGGCTAGTTGGGTGGGAACTGTGGTTCTGCCATCCGGTAACCAAGTTTTGAGTTACCCACCTCCCCACCAAAAAACAGGTTTGCACACAAACAGAAGGAGAGTATAGCAAACAAGTGACAGGCAGGCTTGATGGACTTAACAAAATGGGAGGTGGCCAGCAGCCACGTTTTCCCCTTCATGCTTGTGTGAGGTTCAATGTAAGGGAAAACAATTGATATTTGTAAATTGTAAGGTGCTAGTAGCCACCTCTCCTGTTGATATATGATTTTCATGAATAAAATGATATTACTAACACTTTTTTCATCTAGCTTATGGGCAAAGAGAGATTTTAATTTGTGATTTATGTATAAACAATTACTTTTACTGTAGGTTTTGTTTGTTCCTGTCTTTTTGTTTTTTATTTTGTTTGTTTTTTCTGTCTCATATGGGTGTATCCTTATTTTTAGGCAGAAAAATCCAAAATGTAGTAGATGAGCCCTTTGGATGAAGTTACCTGGCTGTGGTTGAAATCAAAATTCACTTGTTTACAGAAACAAACAAACTCCTTCCACTGATTTTGAAAGTCAGTGAAACTGGAACACACCTCATAAAACCATTCAGAGATTTGGCTTTCTTTTCTTTTTGCCTGCCTACAGGGAAGAACCCCAAGGTGAGATGGCACATGAACTGTCAATTGAAAATCGTGGTTTTACAGCTGATCTGAGCTAGATATTGGATTGAAATATTGCTTCAGTTAAATAGTTTTTACAAAGAGCGAGTATCATTCAGTTTCAAGGGAGAATGCTCCAGAATAAAGAGAATTTGTTTGCATTCTGCCTATCTCTCAGAGCAGGGGCTAAATGTTAGCAAGTGCCTTGGAGAAACCACAAACTCCTTAAGTACCCCGTGCCTTTTCATTCTGATACTCTTTCTGTGTTTGCTTTCTGCTCAAAATATATACTTCACCACATGATGTCTTTTTATGGTGCAAAGGATGAGATGCCATAATCTACAAGGAAAAATACTCTAGGCACTTTTGTTTGGGTCTTGCCAAGATTTCAAACCCCAAAGGGTCTGTATTTGGCACATGGCCTCCTTCCCTAGGGAGAAGCCTGTTTTTGAGGCTGTTGTGAGAGCAGCTGAACACCCATCTTTGAGAGGACTCTGTTGGTCACAGGAAACATATTTAAGAGATTAGGCTTAAAGCCCCTTACTCATGTCCCAGAAACACTTCTGCATTCTGTCTTCCAGTAATACTTAATTCCTGCTAAGACAGTAAGAGCTTTTGTTGGGATTTTAAACACACACGTTTTCCAGCCTTGTGCTGTTGCAGGCTCTGGGAGTCTGGCTGCCTCATTTAATTTGTGGTGTCAGGAGAAAATGTCCCCAGTGCATATGTGAATGGCAGACTATTCTTCACCAGTGACTGGCTCAGCGCCATGTCTTCAGGTGTCTCTAACAATTATTCTGTGAGGGAGGATTTTCCTTGTTCAGTCTTATACAAAGTCTTCCAACCTGGACAGACGCTTTGTTTTCCTGGTTGTTCCTGACTGTGTCTCTACAAAACAATAATATTTTAGATGAGGCCTTGTTATGTGGCTCCAGACATTCGGTGCCCTTGAATGTGGTGTGTATTGCTCAACTCCAGTGGGACAGTTGTTTGAGAGACATTTGTAAGTAATGAATGTGTTAGACCAGGAACAACACTATGTTATTCTTGTTGGTTCGAACAAGACGACATAGTTGTCTTTTTTTTTTTTCCTGATCAAAGAAGCATGCATTTTCCAAACATTAAAATGTTCATTCCAGGAGGTATAAAGTGAAGGTTGTGCAGTGTCACCCATGTCCCCTGTTAATATAAAGTGATCAGTGTGGAATAGAGGGTCAGTAGAGATAAAAAACCCATTTAAATTTGCATATAATTTGAATTTGCATATCATTTGAATTTGCATATCATTTGAATTTGCAAGCAATGGGCTTTAATAACATCTATGTGATCCTAGCCAGGTCTGTAGTCAAGTAGTTACAGATTTTTTCTTTTATACTATGAATCAAAATAAAATTGTATGTAATAGTGCTTCCTATTCATTAGAGCAATACAATATGGTCACTATCTATCTCCTTAGGAGGAGAAAGAAGGAAGATGGTATAATTATGTACATATAACTATATATAATTACTTGTTGAGGGGTCAAAATATAGCTCAGTGGTAAACTTGCACCTCAAATAATCCCCAGAACTAAAAACAAAAAGAAGAAAAAGCCTCTGTAGTTTATTTTCTTTGGTAGGTAATATGCTAAGCATCTACAACGCAGGAATACGAAAGACAGCCCCACCCTAAAAACACATGCCCTAAAAACGCATGCCTAGTGGAGAGGATAAAGCCTGTCAAATATAGACACAGGGGTATGTAGTGGCCAGAACAACACAGACCTCAAAACACCAGAAACAGAGAGAGCCAGTCTGCTTTCAGTGGCTCCAGAGGGGGTTTGTATGGAGGACTGTCATCATTCTGTAGCTTGAAAGAGCTACTTGAAAGAATTCTGCCTGCATTCCAGGGAAGGGCAGCAGATGTGGAATGGTAGGACAGGCAAGCATATGCCATTAGCCTATGGGTACCACTTTGCATTTGTATGGTAAGGTATGCCTTAATAGTTAGAGAAGCAGCTTCCATGTTGTGGGTAGTTGGTTAGGTAATTACTGTTTCCTAGAGACATGATATTAAGCAGATATTACAGCTCTTTAATGCACATTTTATTTTCTGTGTTCTAGGCACAGATCTCAGAGCTGTATAAATGCTACTGCTGACCCAGTTCTATAACAACCAGGTCATGGAGATTATGGCTTTGAGAGGAGGATGAGGCAAAGAGGAGTGAACCAGTGCTCACACAGCTGGGACATACAATGTCATCGGAGGGACCCAGGGTTCAACATAGACTTTTAATTACATGTTTTAACCACACGGGGGCGCTGAATTCAAGGTTAGGTCCGTTCTTGAAAAGATCATGCTGACTAACTGGCAGAAAAGAATCTGAGAGGGTACAAGGCTCTGCTCTATAGACAGCGTGGAAACTGAGAGGAGGGTGCAAGAGTCAGAAAAGAAACGATGAATCAGAGAAGTGGAGGAAAGGGAGACGTTTGAAGACAAGTTGATGGATATTAGTGTACTGACTATACAGCTGGGAAAAGAAAAGCTGAGGGTCTTGGGTCAGAATATGGAGCTTAGGAAAAGAGGGGTTGAAGGCCTCATGTTTCAGAGTAGCTAATGATTTCAGTAGTGAAGCAAGAAGAGCTGAGTAAAAGGAAGAGGCGGTGGTAATGGTGGTGGTGGAGAGAGAGAGAGAGAGAGAGAGAGAGAGAGAGAGAGAGAGAGAGACAGAGACAGAGACAGAGAGAGAGAGATTTGTGAGATTTGTTATTCAAAGGTAAAGCCAGGGAGAGTCATGGCTAGAAGCTGTGGTCCTATGTGTGGTTACCCAGAGAAACACATTCTTATTGGTTTGGTCCATTTTACAAATGCAGACATTGGATTTGCATCATTTAGCATAGAGTCAGAAGAACGTGGTTGGAAGAGAGCTCCAGAGACCGGCTGCCTATGGAGTCTTTGAGAGTAGAACAAAAAGAAACATAATAAATGAGAAAATGCGTGGAATCTCATTTGCCTGTCTGTAACCAATGAACAAAAACAATCAAGTATGCCCAGTTAAAGACTGAGGAACTCAGAAAAAAAAGTTTTATGAAATGTAAGGATAAAAGCTGCCTGTAGACTTAGAACTGGAAAATTAAATTGTGGGGTCGAGGATGAGCAGGAAGAGGGCACATCATGTACGTACGGTGATGGGTATTCTTGGTAGTTAGTTTGACTATATCTGGAATGAACTATACAATCCAAAAACGGAGGGTATACCCGTGACCAGGATCTTGAGGCAGGAAAACAACATGCCTTTGGTCTGGATCTTGAGGCTGGAAGACTCGAGTCTTTGATCCAGATCTTGAGGTGGGTTGACAGCTCTTAATCTGTATCTACACACACCTTTAATCCAGATCTATAGGCACACCTTTAATCTGAGTCATACCTTGAGCTGGAGGCCTATATAAGGACAATGGAAGAAGGAAGTGGTCTTTGGTTCCTTGCCTGCTTGTACTTACTTGCAAGCACATCCATTGGAGCCTAATTCTTCAGGATTCCAGTTTATATAGAAGACCAGGTGAAACACCCAGCCTTGTGGGACTGATCAACTACTAGATTCTTGGACTTTCACAGCTGCCCATTGTTGGGTTAGTTGGACTGCAGCCTATAAACCATTCCAATAACTTCCAAATATATATGTTCATTCCATAATTCCTGTGACGTTAGAGAACCCTGACTAATGCAAATACACAAAAGTCGCCTCATGTAATCCTGTGTTAAATGTTTTCAAACTGCTTGAAAAATTATATAAACATGGGAGAAAGATGAAAAGAGAAGCCAGAGATATGAATTTAGAGGATTGGACATGGGCTCACAGTTTGGGATTTATTCTTTCTTCAAGAAAGGCTGTTGATTCAAGGCCTTTTCCACTCATTTCTAACTATGTCTTGTGCTAGGTGCTGCTCTAGGTGGTGGATATGTGGCAATTGGCAAGACACAGTGCTTTCTCTCAAGGGCCACATACTGTAGTGTGTGTTGGGAAGCCCTGGTGATTACAGCGGGGATAAATGCTTCCCAGCTAACTGCAGTACAGAGCCTTAGTGTCTTGCTAAAGAGTTTCCAGTGCTTTAGCTTGACAACTCTTGGCCACAGCCTGCCTTAATATGAGATCCTTTATTTGGGTCAAATGGCTAATATTTGTACACCTTTCCAAATTCTGGGCCACTTCCTACTTGTTGGAAGGGGAGATAGTTAGATATTTTAAAACTTGTAATACCCATTTGGGAATTATTCATTCCCAAAGTGATTGAGAAGTCATAAGTTTCACTTAGATTTCTGCTACATTTACTGTTTTAAGGAAGACATGTCAGACAACATATGCATTAATGTGATTTTTGGAGAATAGTGTCTCACAATTTGCTAATTATGATCTAGGAGATCGTTTTCCACATTCCTCACCACACACTCTGTGTATGTAGCATTTGTGCTGATTGCTGTGTAGTGGCCATGAGCTCACATAGTCAAGGTTTGCAGGCCATGAGGGCTCCTTATTCTGAGCTTAATCCTAGGCAGAGGGGTTAGAACATCAGGACATTTACACATTTTCTATATTAGCATGTACTATACAAAATAAAGGGTCTTATGATCCTTTTCATGTATTTAGCAGGTATATGTATTTTGATCAGACCCTGCCCCCATACATTTTTCTTGTGGTACCTTCTCAGCTTGAGCCTCAGAGCTGTTCCAGGTTTATCCAATCAGAGTATATTTAGAGGGCTCAAGGACTTGCATCTAAATCCACTTCTCAGAGGATTCTTATATATTCTAAAGTCTAGGAATGTGACAGAGACTGGAGAGAAGATCTGTTGTTGAACTTACATTTTGAGTGGAGATGGAATCACAACAAAATTAAGTTTAGCAAGCATTAATATCTGAGTTTAAAATTTTCCACTACCTATTTTTGTTCTTTTTATATTTTTGGAAACACTCAGAAGTCAGTGTCAGAAGCACAGGCAAGATGAAGATAGAAATGTCAACACACAGGAAATATGTCTACGGAAACACTCACCGTGCTCTAACCCTGACACATCGTCCCAGAATACACCAGGGAAAGAAATCCACATTAGCCCTAGAAGATGACTCAAAACAAGTAAGATTGCTTCTTGCAGGTTAAACTTAGACTGTTCACAAAGTAGGATACACGTTAGGTCCTAAGTCAGCAGTTCTCAACCTGTGGGTTGCAATCATTTTGGGGATTGAATGACTCTTTTTCACTGAGGTCTAAGACCATAGGAAAATACAGACATTTACAATATGATCCATAACAGTAGCAAAACTACTTATGAAATAGCAATGAAAATAATTTTTATGGTTGGGGGTCATCACAGCATGAGGAACTGTATTAACTGGTCATAGCATTAGGAAGGTTGAGAACCACTGTCCTAAGAGATCTCAAGACATTTTAAATCTGGCTATGAGGTCCAGCAAAAGTTCAGACTCTTTGAATGCAAGAGATATTTGCATAAAGAACCATTACAATAACCTCTAGACTTCACACACGTGAGTGCACACATACACACGCATATGTTTCCATGCTGGCAAGAAACAAAGATACCAGCAACAACAGAAACCAAAACTAATAACGTTTTCTGCATTTGTAGATAGTTTTGATGTTTACTAGATGATTCGTATATAATCTAATGCTACTCTGTTGAAGTATAATTCTTTGGTGCTCTAATTTTGAAGTAATTTCTCCCTTCTAACAAGCAAATATGTTCCAAAATCAAAGACGTGACTGATGGCACACAGATATTTTGAAGATTAAAAAAAATGTATGTGTTTGTGAGTGAGAGTATTTGTATGAGTACATACTGCATGCATGTGCCCATGGAAGCCAGAAGATGGCTTTTGATTCCCTGGGGCTGGAGTTGCAGGAGTTAGAAGTGTGCTTAACCACTGAACTTTCTTTTCAGCTCACAATTTCATGCATTTTGTTATATTCAGTTTGGGATTCCATCAACTAAGATATAGCTCCTGAATTGCTACTCCCCTTCTTCACAGGGAAATGGTCAATGACTCTGTATGCCAGGAGAGCAGCTAGAAGAAGGCACATCTATTTCTGATTCAGAATTAAAGACTCAGAAACAGAGTAACAGCGGTACCCAGGAATTTTCTTCTCTGCTGTTAAAACATCTCTCTCTAGATTTCACAGAATCCAAACACATGTAACAAGGACAAAAATCTATGTTTTTAATCCTGATTCAAGTCCATTAACCCCACGTGAGTACGTGACTTATGAGAAATGCAAGGGATACATCTGCTGAAATCTAATGACTCATTTATGTATTGTGTCCTGACTTAACATGTACCAGTAGATAAGAACTTTCTATTATATATAGTAAGTAACCCAGCCATCCCTGGAGTGCTCAGCATGTGAGCTACTTGGTTTTGTCTCACAGATCTAGTAATCTCCATTATAGAATTACACACACACACACAAAAAAAATAAAAAATAAAAAAGTGTTCAGTGTGGTGCTGTTGCGACCATTCTCACTCTCAGCAGTGTCCTGGTTAGAAGGACGAATTAGAAGTTCACCTCCTTCCCATGCATCCATCTCTCCATCACCTGCTTCAACTAGCTCATGGCCAAATCAGGATGCAAGCTCTCAGTTCTATTTGATGCAAGCTCATATTCTCTGCATGAATGTACATGTACCACATGCATACAGTGCCTTTGGAGACCAGTAGAAGACTAAAATACCATGGAAGTGAAGTTTGTAAACAGCTGTTGGATGCCTCATGGGTTCTCAGAATTGAACCCGGATCCTCTAGAAAAGCCCTTAACTATTAAGCCATCTCTACAGCCTCTCACAAACTCATGCTTTCAATAAGTATCCTTCAAGCTCATCTCTTAGCAATTAAGGGAAAGTGGCTTATTTTAAATGTCTATGACATCCGTAGTTTTAAATGCAGATAACCTTCACTCCTAGGACACTGTCCTTATGCTAAGTCAAACCTATCATGTTGCAAGTCAAAGTGATTCCTTTGGCTCTCTCCCAGCTGAGCTAGAGGCCAGCTGCTCACAAAGCCACTTTATTTTTGTTCAAAGTATACTGCTCAACCTCTAAGACTCCGCAAGTGGAAAGCCTTGAACATGAAGGAGAGTATCTGGTAGCTGCACAGGACAGTGTTTGTCTTTGGATTCTGTGTGTCTAGATAAAGGGTGTGAGAGTTTACCAATGTCTAGCCTTTAGTGGCCGAGTAAGCTCACATTTGTTAGTAAATGGAACAGAGGATGCATCGTAAGCATCAATTCTTCTAGGAAAGAAGGTTCTGGAGCTGGAGGCGACTATTCAGGGCCCTTCCAGAGGACCTGACTTCAGCTCCCAGCACCCATATCAGGAGGATAATAATTGCCCGGAACTCCAGTTCCAGAGGACCTGACACGCTCTTCAGGCTTCCACAGGCACCTGCACTTACATATGCACATCCCTAAATCTAGTGGTACATGGTGGAACCCACCTCTAATCCCAATACTTAGGAGGCAAAAGTGGGTAGATCTTTGTGATTTCAAGACCTGCCTGGTATGTATACTGAGCTCCAGAACAGCTGAATTTACATAGAAAGACCTCCTGTCAAAAATCCCAAGTTGTTTAAAGGGAGTGGAGGTTCTGAATAGTCTGGAGCTGTATGATCAATGGGGAGGTTAAGAAATAAAGGTATTTCTGCTAGGTAAGATGGTGATGTTGCTTGTTATGACAATAGCATCATCCTTAGTACATAGCAGAGAGAATAGATGTATGCAGTGTTTGCCTTTAGTGTTCCTTGTCTCACAGAACTAAGCTAGAACTTAAACTCAGACTTTCTAAGTGCACATAATTCACCCATAACTTTATCTATTTTATTAAACATTTGAGTACTAATTTTACTTGGCCAGTTGTTTCCAAATGTGGGTGCCTGTTTGAAAGACCTCGGAATCTCACGTAGATATTGGGATACAACTGGCACAGCCTGTCATCTGGGCTTCAGGAAGTTCAGATTATTTCAGTGTAACCATACTAGTAAGGTATGATGCTGGTGCTTGTGAGGAGCTAGGTCAAATCCAAATGATACCTTATAAAACTGGTAATGGAGGGTTGGAGGGATGCCTTGGCAGTTAGGAACACCTCCTTAATCATAAGGTCTGGAACTTGAATCCCAGCACCCACATCTAGAGATTTACAAAGTCCTGTAACTCTAGTTACAAGAGATCCAATGTTTTTTTTCTGACATCTGTGGGCACCCACACATGTGTGCATACCATACACATAAAAACACACAAAAATAATTGGTTGAAAATTGGCAATGAAGCCAAGGATCTGAAGTCTATCCAAAATACAGAAAGTAAACATTAGGACCCAACCACAATATTTGGGGTATCCAGGAAACATACAATAAAACTTGATAAGAGTTGCTAAACTTTACAGTTTGAGTATCTGATTTTTGGGGCAACTTGCATTTATATGAAGTATAAAATGTGGAATACAGGTTTCCTTTATGTTCAAACATTAAGCACAGAGTGGATGTGAGTTGTCCCTGAGTTAACCATTCCCAGCAGGCTTCCTTTTCTTTCAGGCTTTCAAAGACTCAGATGTGTGAGAGAACTTGATCGTGTACTTTGAGAATTTTTTTCTTTCTCACTGATGTCTATGGCTAAATGAGCACAGATTGAAACATATCTACATGGAGAGATAAAAAGATACCAGTTAGCTTGGTACAAAGCAGAGGGACCTGACTCCCAGGGGACTGAGGAATTGGTGTTTCTAAGCCTGTGAGCATGGAGTTAGTTTTTTGTTTGTTTGTTTGTTTTGTTTTTTCTGAAAGGAGGTTGCTGCCTGACACTCAGGATGTCTCCCCTCAGGATTGCCCCAAAAGTCAAGGTACATTAACATTGTCTCTCTGACTTCTCTCCTCAACCCTAAGGAATATTTAGACCTGCATATATTTATAGAACAGCAAAATGAAGGCATCACCCAAGAGTATCCAAAGACAAACAAAACGAAGATTCTCTTCCAAGGACTCACATAAAGCCTAAATAAATTTGTTCTGGAAATGGATGCATTATAAATTGAGGACAGTTGCCCTGTGGCAGTAACCAGAGGCTGTGACTCAAAGGTAGAACTGACATTTAGATGGAGTTTGCATGTCCAATGGCATTTGTCATTATGCATGCCACTATGTTAGATATTAATATTGCCTAGGAAAGCATTGTTGGATGGAATTTGAAGAGATCCTAGGGCTTTCCACTAAACTGCCTATAAGTCATGTAGGATTAATAGGGCTAGTCATCACATGTCTGGTTTTGTTCTCATATTCCCTGGAAATGGTATCCAAGACGAGTCCAGAGTTCCTTAGCAGTACACAGATGCTGTGGCACAAACAGACATGCACCACTGCACACACGGGAGCCAGATGAGCGTGAGTGGCTCTGGATTCCAATTTACTGAGCCACTTGTCTTCTTCTGTATCTCTGTTCCTTCTCTTTCAGTCTTCCCAACCAATACTTGCAAGAGCCTAAATTTCTCATAAGCATGGGTTTTAGAAGTGATTGTTGTATGGCTTATATGCACACATCTTACTTAATGCTTGACTCAACAGTCTGTCTTGACTCTCCCTGACTTGACTCTACAGTGACTCATGTCTGTCTTAATTAGACTGTGGACTTTTTGAATCAGAGGCAGTATTTTCATTGAATTGTAACTTCTTAGCATGTATTTTCACACAGTGATGAGTATACTGAAATTTTCTCTAGAAGTTCAATGCCTCATGTTTGCCAAGGTAGTAAATACTAACAAATGCTGAAAGTTAGTTCATACAAGACACCCATTTATAAGTTGACCAGCTCAAGGGTCTAAATTCTGGCCCAGGATTCTTCCTATCATCAAAGTCTCTTTTGATGGTAAACATGGGATTATACATTAGATGCCAGCATACTTTGTCATAGCTTGCTACTGATACCCAAGATCTATCTTCTTGCTATAGGATTCAAATGGAAGCTATAGTGTAGAGGAATTTTAATCCAGCAACAAGGTTGCTCTGATCACATTCATATACTTTTTAGGTCTGTGTGATCTGCTTCCATATAAATATGCCCTTAGTACACACCTTTAGTTCCTCTGACTGGAATCCTTTAGTACAGACTTTTAATCTCAAACAATGATTTCCAACTGAGGTGCAGACAAAATGATGAATTATAGAAAGATTTGACAGAATTAGTCAGAGATAGGATATACCCAACTTTCAGGAGAAAAGCTACTTAAAAACAGACAGGGAGAGGGAGAGAGAAGGGGGAGGGGAGGGTAAAGGAGGGGAGGGAGAGAGAAAGAGAGAGAGAGAGAGAGAGAGAGAGAGAGAGAGTTCAGTTGGGAGTTAAGTCAATTGGAAGGCAGTGCAGTGCAATGAGTTGAGTTCGTCCACGAGTTCAGAGCAGTTCAATGCAGAGCAGACTGGAGCAGAGCAGTTGAGTTCAGAGCAGTTGAATTTATGGAATTCAGAGGAAGTCTTTCCAATCAGAGTAATTCAATTAGAAGGTGAGAGAAGCTTATTTGAATTATTCAGCTTGGAGAGGAGCTGGAGCCAGAATAATTAAGTTGAACTAACCACCCAGAGTTCAAAAAGAGCTAGGAGGGATGAATTTATTCAATAATAAGTTCCAGAGGCTGAAACATTTTAAGCCTGGGTTAGCAGATGGAGGCCAGAAGCTGATGTTTAGGCTTGCAGAAGATTCAACTGTATGGAGGCTAGAAGCTTCCAGGCTCAGGCTTAGATTTAGAGATGTAAATGCTTTGTGCTCAGTCCAAACAGTGTATTCACACAGCTTGTATATGGCTATCATCTCATCATTTCACCTGAGGAAATTAAGAGACATCTACATTTATACTGTAGATTTGTTTTGTCTATAGGAGAGCTAATAATTTGTACAGTTCCAAAATGAGTTTAGGTTAGACTAGGAGATATTCCCCCAAGTTTGTTTGTTTGAGAGAGGGAATTCTCAGTGTGAAACTTAATGGAGAAATACTATAGGAATAAACATAAAAATATTATGGATATGTTCATGAGTCACAGCCATAACAAAATGCATACTGGTAGTCACATACAGAAAGACTGTACTGGAGAGCAGTCTGACAATGAAGGTTAATATTACTGAGAACGTAGCCCAGTTATAACGCTAAGAGATGATCAGGCTCAGGCATCTGGTGTTTAACTCATGTTTTTGTTTGCAGTAATTTGGTGAGTATGTGATTAAATCTGGAACATACATACGATTATGTATGAGTATATATCTAGTCATAAATGAGCCGAAATATTGCAACACTCAAATACAAATGAATTTGAAGTACATCTATGAATGTGAGTCACTTAAATAATATCTTTAATTGCCTGGAGTATCTGTGTAGCATAGACGATGGTACTGAATTGCATTTGAGGGTTTCCATCTTCCTGTCTGCATAGCAAGGGAATGTTTTTTTCTAAGAAATGTGTACATATGTATATGTTTTCATCCTTGCTAGGAGAAAAGTCATAATGAAAAAAGAGAAATCTATAAATCATTTTATATATTGAATATCTCATGGATTGAGGTAATGTAAAATTCTAGGAGAAGTATTAAGAAGTATGGCTTTTCAGCTGCTTTATTCCTGTTATTCTATTGCAATGAAAGGAAATAGGAAATGGGGAAAATTGAGCCCACTGCACCTAAAATGCTGTGGTAACAGGAGCAAGAATATTTGGCCAAAGCACAGAATAACATGCTGCTGGAATCCCAGCCTCGGGATAGATACATTAAGAGAATCTTCTGCAAAAGCTTGGAGTAGACATGATGTCATGTTGTCAGCAGTTTTATACAACTACGGTGAAGCAGAATTCCAGGAGGAAGGGATGCTCTAGGTTTTAAGAATCCAGAGGCTGTAAATGCCTAGTCAGTAGCACATTCCTTTTCCCATCCTGTCACATCCCATGCTAGTGATTAGATTTCATACATTGAATAATATAGTTGAGAACTGGGGATATGAGTCAGGAGTAGTGGCTTGTAATCTCAGTTCTGGGGGGACAAAGACAGGTAGATAACTGGGGCTCATTGACTAGCTAGCCCAGAAAAATTAGACTGTTCCAGTCAATGAGAGATTGTCTCAAAAACAAGATAGACAATCCCTGAGGAACGACACCCAAGGTTGTCCTCTGGCTTCCACACCCATGTGCATCCCTACTTTACACATGCACTCGTGCACAGAAGAGTATAGAAGGATGGTTATAGATCAAGCATAGATCCGATGCTTGGAATGCTCTGTGATCAGAAATAGATGTGTTTCTTATCATCTTCATCAAAGTCAGTAACTATTGTGTGATGATGCTCTAGCTGAGTTTGGGTGATGAAGAATGGGCTGTTTTTGATGATGTTACTGGAATGAAGAACCTTGAGACTGCCAGTGTGTATGCTGACATTGAGGACAAGATAATTATATGAATTGGGTTAAAGTTGAAGCCTCAAGGAGTGAGAAGATTATTGAGCCTGTTAATTTACCACACAGGACACTCCTGCTTGCTCAAAACTCTAGGTCTAGTGCAGTGGTTCTCAGCCCGTGGGTCATGACTCCAATAAGAGTCATATATCAGATATCCTGTATAGCAGATATTTACATTATGATTCATAACAATAGCAAAATTACAGTTATGAATAGCAAAAATAATTATGGTTGAGACTCATCACAATATGAGGAACTATATTAAAGGGTCACAGCATTAGGGAGATTGAGAAGCCCTGCTCTGGTGAGAAACAGGCATCAATTAACATCTTGTTATGAAGAAAACCATAGTGATAATTAGCCCTTGGTTAATTATCAAACAGTTTGGCTTAGTAAAGCAGATGAGGAAGGATTTTGTTTCTCCTTCTCAAGGAACTTTAAGCTGGCAAACCATTCAATGGGGAGGAAGTACATACTTCATTTAAATTAAGCATGAGACCATAAAGGCGTTTTTTGAACAATAGCTGTTGAGCTGAAGAGAGCTTTAGGCAATTCTTACCACCAAATTCTCTTGCTTCATCCTTGCTCTAAAATAGTTGAAAGAATGGCAGTCAAGTGCACAGAGTCAGAGTGACCCCCATTTGAGAACTTTCTAGAGATATATTGCAATATCTTTCTTCACCAAATATTGCTCCCTGACTTAGTTTGCTTCCTGTTGCTGTGATAAAGACCATGACCCAAAGCGACTTGAGAAAGAAGAGTCTATTTCAACTTACAGCTATAATCCATTATAAAGGGAGGTCAGGGCAAGAATTAAAGGTAGGAACCTGGAGACAGGAACTACAGCAGAAGCCATGGAGGAATGCTATTTACTGGTTTGCTCTCCATAGCTTGCTAAGCCTACTTTTGCAGACACCTCAGAATTACCTTCCCAAGGGTGGCACCACCCACAGTTAACTGGGTCCTCCTATATCAATCATAATCAAGAACACATTCTATAGACTTTTCTGGAGTCCAGTCTGATGGAGGCATTTTCTCAATTAAGTTATCAGACAGGCTCAATATCAGGGTTCCACAAAACTGCTAGACTTAGATGATTCTCCTTGTTCTTGTTTCTTCCACTACCAGTGTGACAGTCCGAGGAACACTTGCTCCCTTTATATTCAACCAGTCAGTCTTGCATTCACTGAGGCAGAGCACACACTCCAAAGGAAGGTAGAAAGCATGGAATCAGGTAGGTCCAACTTAGCGATAAACAGATGGAGGTCTGGAGCACTTAGAGCTCTCTCACAGTGTCATGGCAAAGTAATGACACGGTTCAGGGTCCCTAATCTCATTTCAGGTTTTTTGTGGATGCCACTGCCTCCTAACCTATCTTTGCAGGTGTCCATGCTAGTGACCAAGTTAGCTCAACTGCCTGCTCCTGATATTCCTGACCTTCCAGCTTGCTCAGTTTTGTAAGTCTCTGTTTGATTTGGTTGTTGGAGTGGAGGTGGGGTAGTTGTAGGGGTGAAGTCAAATGAAGATGTTCTGGGTTTGATCATCTATTGTTTGCCACGCTACTTGACAAATCGGATGGATATGTTTGTGAATTAAGTTTCCCAATGAAAAAACAGATGAGGTGCGGTAGTCAAGCAAGAGACTCAACAATATACAGGAGGTCATGTTAGACAGAATATATCATATGGTCTTTTTTCATAAAGTGAATTTCTATTTATGTCTTTCCCATGGAGTTTATTGCAATATCTGAGCTTGATACCATTGTAATGAAATAAGACCAAAGAAACAAATCTTTACAAATTACGTTTTAAAAGAAAAAAAGCTCATGATATTTTCATTAACGGGGTAGAGTTGCTGAAAGGCAGCATTTGAGACTTCTGGATATGTATTGTTTTTCTGTTTTAGAAACTTTCCAGTTTATATTTAAAGAGAGCAATGAAATCACTCTGTTACCCAGGCTTCCTCTGGGCACATAGAAGGCACAAAAACCTTTGAGGAGTTTGTCATTTTGTTCCATTTCATGCAGGGACTGGAGACTCAGTTTTGTCTTAGTGTGTTCTTAGGTGGTTTAATGATTAAGACATTGAGTTTATCAACTTGACCCAATGCAGAGTCACCTGGGAAAAGAGTGTTAATGAAGCACTGTTTAGACTAGGGTGACTTATAGGTATGCCTGTGAAAAATGATTTGTTTGGTTAATTAACATGAGAGGGTTACATGTGGGGCCGTGTAAGGTGTCTTGGTTTTTGGTGTGGCATAGACCTTGAACCGCTGAACCCTGGCCCCAATGGGGCAATGGCAGGTGCTCAGCCTCATTCCCAGAACCCAGGGTTCTGACATGCGGTCTAGATCTCCATTAACCGGCACCGTTCAGTCGTGTAAGGACAATGCAGCCCCTCCCAAAAAGCACAGGTAGATGGCATGACTACAGGCCTCAGTCCTAGAGAGATTTTCATATTAATGAGTTACCTAAAGGCCAGAGGGTGTAGCCAATTACCTATTCCTATTCCCTGTCCCTCCTCTTTCCCCCTCCCTATTTAACTCAGATCTGCCCTGAGTTTCGAGGGGTGCACATCCAGATTCAACTATCATCCGCTTTGAAAATAAAGCTGTTTTGGAAACCCACAGACTTCCTCGTGTTATTGGGGCCTGCCGTCCTGGGCCTGCTGTCCTGGGCCTGCCGTCCTGGGCCTGCCGTCCTGGGCCCACCCACAGGGTCCTGCAGTCACACACTGTGGGCAGCACCATTTCCTAGGCTTGGCTTTCTGAACTGTGTAAAGGCAGAGCAAAGAGCTTAGACTAACCCCATGTACATTCTTTTTTTCTATGCTCTTGACTATGGGTGTAATGTGCATGGCTGCTTCGAATTCCTTCCACCTTGACTACCAAAAATGGTGGACTATAATCTGGAATTGTGAACCAAATAAATTCTTCCTTTCTCCCTTTAGTTGCTTTAGTCAGGGTAGTTTCATCAGTGGGAAATGAAACCACAAACAGCAAAGAAGTAAGGTATCTAAATTTTGGTTTATGTATTTGTATAATGCTGTACTTCTGTCTTTAAGCATTGTGTAAGAGCCTTATATGACTCTAGCCGGTTAACCAAAAACAGAGCACAATACACTATTTCTTTTCTCTACATAGTACCTTGGGTTCTACAGGATTTAATAGATGGAACTGCAAGTTATTATTCTTTGAGAAATTGTAATTTTTGTCTTGTTTAAAGCTCAGCTAATCTTTTAAGTCCACCATTTAATGAAAGGCTTTTGAAATCACAGGACCAAGGGTAGGTCTTAGAATATATCAATAAACTAATGCCAGTGCAGTTCCTCATTTAGAATTATGAGCGTATGCTATGCCAATGTGAAGTAAGAATGTGGTCTAGAATGAGAGATTAGCTATTCAGTAGCATCCAGTCGCTCTGACAACCCACTGCCATATAAACTGTCTTTGGAGGGTAGAGCAGTATAAAAGGAGGGTTGGCCAGTATAAAAGAGTCGTCACCTCTTTGATATGACATTAGTCAACCTTATACCAGATTTTCCATGAAATCACAGTTGCTACTTTTGTCTTCTTCATGATCTGCTTATTGGACTTTATCTTCTTGGCACATATTGAATTTTTTTCTCCACCTATGATCTCTCTAGTTGCATGTGTTACATAACCAGCTAAAGCCATCACTAAAATATTAATCACAATTTTAAATGATAAATTACAAAATGACATTTAAAAATGTATTCACAGTATGTGTTCAGGTGTCTACATATGTTCCTTAATATAATTAATCGATCTTTTAAAATCTACCTTCTGATTAAGTGTTTGGGGTTTTTTTATGGTACCTGAGTCTATCCTTCATGTCTGAAGTTTTTTGTAGCTCAAAAACTCCCTAGATTTCTCAAGGGTCACCCCAGACAATGATGGAACATTGATGGCTAAGAGATTTGCTCAGCCTATGCCTTAAACTTCCCAATTTCCATTGTCACCCCCTCTTTAGGAAAGCCTTCCTTTTGTTCATGAAAGGACCCTGTTTTCAGAGGCCTACAGAAGACCTTAACTTCATGATGAAGAATGGACTAGTCCAGCACTTTAAGGTTTTAGAGTCACTGTGCACAGTTGCTAAAAGCAGGTTCAAATCAAAATGAACAGTAGATGAGGGTTCACAGTTCAGAAGCTTTGTCTGTCATCTCAAAGCCTTCATTTTCCTAATAGTAAAAGCAGAGAAAAGTGAGGTTATTGAGAATATATTAAGCCAATTGGTGTATGTGGGTATCTAAGATGAAGAGTGATTTTTATCTTTGGAAATATTACTGCCCCAACAAAATAGACATCCCTAAAAAAACAAAACAGAACAAACAAACAAAAAACCGAAAACAACTCATAGCTTTTCTCTAGTTTCTGTCTTCTATATGCATGAGGTAATCCACCTGCTAAAATACGTGCCTCAGTACTTGCTATTTGCAAAGCCTTCTCCCTGGATAAGCAGCACAAGAGTCCTACACTCCAACCTAATACCAAGCATGGAGGCCATCAAAATTGTTTCATGCCATTTATCATTTTTCTTAAAAGCTCTTAGAATTTCTGCTTAAGTTTTCAAAGTTTAACAGTCAGTGAAATATTGTGTTGTAGACTCTCTAAGAGATTACACTTTATTGTTTTCTCCCTTGAGAAACTTAGGAATTTGGACATAGAAAGCTTATATTATTTTAATCTCTGACATTGATACATCAGTAAATTAGATTTTGGCTTATATTTTCATTAAATTCTTTGCTAACACTGGACAAAGTGCAATAATTTTCTAGCTTAATTAATTTTAGTTTTTCACACTGACAACTTTAATGAAAACATCAGACTAACAGATGTACCTCTCTTTGAAAAATAGAAGATGGAGCATGAATTTAATGATGCTACTTTGGTAATAATTCTCAGCTATTGCAGTTTTAATATACTAGCTATGTTGTGTTAATTGGTATTTTATATATTCTCTTTCTCATTATGAAGTTGTTATTAGTTTTGAGTAAGTTTGGAATTATTTTTAAACACACACACACACACACACACACATGCAAGAGGCAAGTATGATTGTATAGGGATGTTAAACCACAAACATGCTATTCTTGACTCCAGTGGAAGATGTAGCTGTCAATGACAGTCCTCTGTGTCAGGAAGCAAGTAAACCAACTTCCTGGGACTCTTTTCCATGACTTATTGGCATCTGGCTGCAGAGAAAAGTCCTAATCATTAAAGAGGAGAGGAGCATAGGGTGCAGTAAATGTCAAGGTTTTTAGTGTCTTTTCTCCCTTCAGACATAAAATGTAATTACAGACATGAACTTTCTGCTTTAATTAATTCTTTCATCTGATGGAATGGCAGTGTCATCCCCTGCCCTTTTAAGAACCACATGGTCACAATGCAGCACTCACCTGCCTGTTCTTGTACACGATGCAACTCCAAGTCCTTAAAAATCACACCTATTCAGAAGGAAAGTGTAACAGGTGTACTTGTATCTTTCTTGGTATCACATTTTCCTTTCATTGCCTTGTGGCTATCAGAAAGCTTTTTTTTCTAAAGAACTGTCTTTTTTTTTTTTTTCTATTGCTGCAAAGAGCCACCCTGGTCAATGGAGCTTAGAAAAATAAATCATTTAATTGGGGGCTTGCTTATAGTTCCAGAGGGTGAGTCTTTGACCATGATGGCAAGAAACATAACATCATGCAGACAGGCATGACTGGAGTAGTACCTGAGAGTTCACATCTGGGCCCATCTCCACCAACAAGGACACACCTCCTAATCCTTCTCAAACCACTCCACCAACTAGACACCAAGCATTCAAATATATGAACCTGTAAGGGTACATCCTCATTCAAATCACAAGAACAAAAGTGAGTTATGTTTCAGTGACTCTACAGTTCTGACCTTGGAGAAAATGTGTCCCTGTATGTTAACTGACTTGATACACAAAATTGTTTACATGAAGCAAATACAACATGCTGTTACTTAGGATAGACAACAATCCATTTCAAAGATTCCACACTTTTGAATCAACTACCACTAACTGCAAATATGTAGCAGGACGTATAATAATTGCAAATATTTGAGAGAAAAAAATAAGAAACTGCATCTACATCAACATCTTCACACCCCTTCTCAATAGTCCATAAGCAATACAATATGATGCCTATTTCCACATCATCTGTGTTGTGTGAGGTGTAGTAAGTCCACCAGAGATGCTTTAAAATAAAGAATACACACATCAGATGAGCATAGGACCTAGGAAACACTGTCCTGTGTCATTTCTATGAAATTGGGGCAAATGAAAATGTTGGTGTCTGTGGTGATCCTGAAATGACCCACGTGCTTCTGGACACGTGCTCCAGTTGTGACTACTAATGTATGGTGAAGAGTGATAAAGTCTGGCCAGGAAACAGTACACTCTGCCTGGCGCAGCTGTAATTTTTGTTGAGAGACCACTTAACAGTTAACCTATGCTAGTTATCAACAATAAAATATATTACTTGCTACAGTCAAGCTATAAAACAAATTTCTTGAGCTTATTTCTTTTGTATTTTTGACCACAGATGCCCTGACCTTTCCCATCAGTGTTCCCAGTCCTTGATGATCACCGTCTTAATCTCTAGCTCTGAGTTCAGATTTCTTAGGATCCACATATGAGTGACACCATGCAGCCCTTGTCTTTCTGTGCCAGGTTTATTTCACATCGGAATCATCCATGTGGCAGAGGACAGAATTTCAATCAGGAGCACCAATTAGATTTACCAGCAGGGGGCAGGCTTTAGCCATGAGAAAGGGTTAGGCTTACACTAGTCTTCAGAGAGGCACATCCATCCACCTCATGGAAATATATTTTAAGTTCTCAAAATGAACACGCATATAGGTCTTCTGTTGTATAGAGGCCCTCAGATGCTATCTTCATAATCCATTGATATTACAACCAGACTTCTTTTGTTGAAATAGAAGGAAAAGAACTTTTAGCTCAGGAAAGGCAGCTTGCCACAGTGCAGTGAACTGACTTTTGCATTGCGTCCAGCCTTCCCAGGTTTGAGCCCATGGGAGATGTTGACACCATGCATAGGTGAACATCTCGAAGTCTACAAA
>JANHMN010000007.1:82431224-82498539 GCA_030674055.1 Rhabdomys pumilio
ACACACACACACACACACACACACACACACACACACACACACACACAAACACACATGCGCATGCGCTTATACACACTGAAAATGGAAAAAAAATAAAATAAGGCTTAAAATATTTAGTTTTTCAAGAAACCCCCTTTACAAGCATGTCCCAGCCTGCTCTCTTGACTTTCTTTCATTCTTCCCTTAATCTCTTCCTTACTTGCTCAGATTATCACAGATTCCAAACACTTCTCCACTGTAAAATTCCATGGTTCTAAACTACCTGTCTAATTTAATAAACAAATCAATTATTTTATCATTAGATTTTCCTGTGGTTTTGACTTGAAGTTCAAACTTTTAGAGATTTGTTACAGTTTTCATGAGAGTTGGTCTGACTCCATTACAGACCCCTTCAAATCAGTATCTATGCAAAATTTGGTCATTTGGGTTTTTTTTTCATTGTTTTGTATTGACATAAAGATCATTGCTCCTAAAGTGTTTATAAGAAATGATTAAAATAATGAATGGTGAATATTCAATGAATACCAGCTGGAATTGAAAGTTGTCTTCATAATTTTTAACATCCTTATATACGATGGTCTGCTTCTAGATGTGTTTGATTTCATTTTTAATTTGCATTGTATATTATTATCAGTTACTAGCAAGAAAAAGCAGTAAAGGAAGGAGGAGCCTGATGCACAGAGTAGGAGATGGCAAGAAATGAACTGAGCGGCAGAACTCAACCTTTACTGCATCCCAAGATATAGGCATGACCTCAGCATTTTAGCCAAATCAGAGTAGCTTTCAGTATGACAAAAGGGATCCCTACAGGCACTTGCAGTGCTTTTCACAGTACGGGAGCAGCTAATCCCAATGGCAGTAGAGTAACAGCTGATGGGGGAAAAGTCAACCCTGTAAGCTGCCTTCAGGAACAGGAAGAGTCTGAAGAGCAGTTCTAATCCAGTCATATTGTCTGGAGTGCCTGACTTCAGGAGCATTAAGTAAACAAAGGGCTCCTGAACACACCAGCTGAACGCCAAAGAGGTACAGGCATGGGACAGGTAGCAGGTGGATGGTGTGTAATAAGGACTTGCATACTTAGCTCTGTCTAGGTCAGAGCCATGTAACCTTAGAGGCTCATATCAAGTCGTAATGGTGATTGTTCCCCCTGCTTGGTTGGGGTTTCTGAGACAAAGCTCTACATTTCATTTTCTGTTTGATTTTTGCAGTGACAGTGTTTTCTGATTGATTCCATGCTGAATGCCCTGCCTCTGATCTCAGTCTTCTCACACTAACTTTAGCTGATGTCAACTGTAGTCTAATTCCATCTTATTAATTTCACGTTGCATCTTCCTCAGCATCCAGCTCCCTGTGTGTCCACCAAGAGCTGCAGTTACAGTAAAACATTCAGGAGTCGTCCAACACCCTGTTTTATTTTTATTTTTGAGAGGGATTCTGAGAGTACCTGCTCATTCTAAAATAGAAGACAGTGGTCCTGATTACGGATACCTAAAATTTCCACTAGTATTTTTATTTGGGAAGAAATTTAACAAAAACAAACAAACAGACAGACAAAAAAGGCAACTCAGTTTGAGAAAGGGGAGGCCTAAATTCCTCATTTGAACTTAAAAGGTAGGGAATTCCAATTAGGAAGATTCAGGATGAGAAGCTACTGGGACAAACCTTAATGCATCATTCAAAATTTTCTTGTGTCTACATTTCAGAGTACTTGTTTCCCAGACACTTGACCATGCTGGCCTTAAGATTCTCTTATGGACAGTTCTATTTGTCTCTACCTGAGCCTTTGTCTGCAGCACACATGTTGCTGGTTGTCATGTTCAGAATCTGAAGCCATTTCTATGAGAGTGAGAAGTACATTATTGAAAATGCAGAAAAAACTAAAATCCACAAAATGTGGGACAAATTTCAAATCCCCTTAGAATTATAAAATTCTGGACACAGTCTTTAAATTTCTCAGAGTCTGAAGAAACACCTTGTCAAGCAGCCAGGCTTTCTAGATTACTGAAACGTCTGCAGGAGATAAGGTTAATACCACATCAAAATGAATTGAGAATCCCTGCTTATTTATACTCAAATGCAAAAAGTTATTATCATACGTGTCAAGATTAGTGATAAAGATAATTTGAAATTTAATGGAGAAACATTGTGAACTAAGAAGGAATTCAAACTTGGCGAGCCTCTAATTTGCAACAGGAGCTTTAAAAGAAAGATAAATTTAATAGGTATTTATAGGAAAGGTACTATTAATAAATTAAGACCTGAGGGCTACCTATATGACCGAGTAGGTTCAGGCATTTGCTGCCAAGTCTAATAACATGAGTTAAAGCATGCAGTAGAAGAGAACTGATTTCTTTAAGCTGTCATCATGCACATACACAGACAAAGAATTAATACATGAAAGTGTAAGAAAAAGAACTTGGCATCCTATATGTAATGTTGAGCTCTCTATGTGTATATATTAGTTTGATGGCATAGAAAATTCTCAAGACTTCTCCTTAGTGCTTCATTGTAACATGTCTGAAATTGATTAGCAGATATTTTTTGTTCAATAATACATTGTTAATGATAAAGGATGTTTGGGGGGGTGGCAGTTCTATTTCATTTGGGAGCTAATAGAAAGATGATTCTTTGGAAAGTTATTTATCATGTACGGATTGGATGTCAGCACTGAGGAAAATACTCTGTCTAGGAACTCACACCTGGGTTCACACACATCCTTGAAGTAGATTGTAGTCATGCCAAATCTATCATTTTCCCAGAAAAGCAATTCATAATGAGTGTGCTACTTAGGGGAAACTAGAGCAGCTGAAAGCCTTCACTTCCCATATTCCCGAGTGCTAGCAGTTCTGAGGACTCAGCAGCTGGCTGAGGAAGTAGATGTGCAGATCTATCAGGGACTGTGGGAGAAAGTCGTGGGTGTGAAACATGACCACCAGCTCCATACAATGGAGACCCTAGCAGGCTGAAGTGACAGTGTTCAAACTTCCTCTTTGTGTGTGTGTGTAAGTTTTAGGCTGTTGAGGGGGGATCTCTGTACCTTTTTGACTGAGAAAAGTATTTCTGGTCTCTGAGGATTCTCATTTTATCCAACACTCAGAACTTGGGGAGGTGGTGGTGTCTTTCTGAGTTAACTATAGAGCTGTGAATAACTCACTATTAGACTAATCCTGTCTATGTGGAATTAACAGGACTGACCTGTATGTAGGCTTAAAAACTTGGCTTTCCTAGTGTGTCTCTTGTCAACAGTTTCTTCCTTTGGATTTTTATTGCTGGTGTCTGCCTTCTTCTGTGCTCATCACTAGGTTGTGAGATTTCTTAAAAGGAGTGAGGTCTCTGCAAAATCAGTGAGATACTTATATGTGTTGAATATGAGTGAGGGGAAGAGTTACCCTGGTAGACTAAAATGACTCTAATGTGATGCAATATGGCAATTTTTGTTGTTGACATTAGTAATGAAATAGTGCTCAAATATACCTTAATATTTTAAGTAATAGTCAATAGATGATATTTTCAGCCAGAAAGAACAATTCAGACAGAAGAAATGCTTGTGGAGTAAAATGGCATCCAGCTATGAGTGGAGGTCAAGGCCTTTGTGTTCTGACTTCAGCCCTGGCAAGTTGTGTTAGGTTCTACACAAAGAAGGAAACAGGGCCTCCTCTCAAAAGTTCTCACTCCTACTTTAAAAGGGAAATGAAAATGGGCACTAATGAGCTACAAAAGATCATAGTGTAATCGGAGTGGTCTCAGGAGGAGTTGAAAATGCATTCTCTCCAAGCAAAGTGGGTTAAAAAAAACCTAGCTCAGGTTAAAAGAAAGAATATAAAGAAGAATCAGGGCTACTACTGATATATGGAAATTTATAGAGTAGGAATCGATGAATCACTTCAGGTTTTGTTTATTATACCGTGTGTGCACATGTGTGTATAATCATATTGTTTACAACAATCTCTTTCTTCATAATGATTATTTGATCTTATGGAAGATGGTGACTACTGTTCTTTCTCTCACTCCTTATGCCCCAGTCCTAATGCAGGCCACAGTGACTAACTGTTGCCCAATAATTAAAGTGTTGACCTCTTCATATTGCTAGTAAGTTTAAAATCATTTTAATTTAAATCTAGGTTTTTAGCTAGTTTCATCTCCCATAAATCTGTCTTCATCCACCTCTAGTTAGCCATTCTATACTGACAAGCATCCAAGCACTGGGCATATGAAGGTCTCCATTCTTACTCAGAAGCTTACGGTCATGTGGGAAGAAGATCAAGATTTCAGGTATAGTCTCAGTGAAACGTCATAAAGTAAATTAAGATGCTCCCATGCTTAAACACTGCTCAATATTTTGAAATCTGTTAAATGTCTTCTCTCCAAATTGTGATCAGATATTACTTATCTGAATGCTGGAGCTTGATTTGTACTCATCAATAAAGGCAAGGTTATACGACCTCAATTACAACCTTGAAACACTGTCTACAGAATCTGATTGATGAGCATTGCTTAATTGCTCAGAAAAAGAGATCTAGGCAATCTTCCTTGGTTTCTATTTGAAAGAATAACTCAACAGGAAATTCAGAGTTAAGTTCTTAAATATACCCAGCAGGTTAATAGCTTTAAATTAAAAAGACCATCAGTCACATTGGTTCTTAAAACTACATATTTATTCTTAGGACAATGTAAAAATATTTGTGCTCAGTCCATGATGCCTTGCAGAGTCTATCCTTTTTGTTTTCTGTTTGATACGGGACAGTCAATTGCACATACACAGCAGGGCAATTTTGCTGTTGTTGTTGCTCTTGAGGCATTTCTTAATTTTTAAACTGTGAAGAATTGTAAAAAATATCTCCAATTTACCACCGATACCCTGAAGTACTGGCAATTTGTCTTCTTCAAAACTGGGTTAAATAGGCATATAAGTCAATAACCTTATGTTAATTTATCAGTTTGTAAAAATATAATGTTTCTCGTATAAATTCATAGGTGAACAGGTCTGGACCACAGCCGACAACATGGCGCTTTGTGCCCTTGATGCTGATAAGAAGCACTACAATGATAACATGACTATAATAGCTTGGGGAAGGAAGTGTTTATTTGGCTTACACACTCTGAATCACAATCTATTGAGGGAGCTCACAGCAGGAACTCAAACAGGTCAGGAACCTGGAGGTAGGAGCTGATGTGGAAGCCATTGGGGAGTGTTGGTTACTGGCTTGTTCTTCATGGCTTGCTCAGCCCACTTTCTTAAAGAACCTAGGATCACCAGCTAACCTTTCCCAAATAAATTACCAATCAAGAAATGCTCTACAGGCTTGCCTACAGTGTTTTGTCGTTTGAGGTTCCCTCTTCTTTGGTGGCTGTAACTTGTCTCAAGTTGACTATAAAACTAGCTAGCATAATCTTTCATGTCAGAGTTGTGACAAACATTCATTGTCTTTTGGCAATAAGGAACTCAGAGGCAAAGCTGGGCTGCAGAGTTTAGCCAGACCCTGTTTCTGTTTATGTGTCATTTTGTGAGCAGGGAAATGATGCAGTGGTAGCTTAGCATTTGAATAAAATGCCACAGCAGAACTCATTTGAAAGCACAGCAGACATGACAGCAGCAAACTGGCTGACCCTCATGTAGACACGTGCTTTTCATCTCAGAACAATCCTCTGCGCTTTTAAAAATATATCTTTAAAAACAAAAACAAAAACAAACAAACAACAACAACAACAAAAAAAACAAAGCACATCTTCCGTCTGCTCCACATGCCAATGCCTCGATACTCTCAAAGCCTTACATGTATCTCAGAAAATTAACAGACCTAGAGCACATGAGCTATAAGCATGCCATCAACTGTATTCTTGCCTATGCAGTAGGACAGATAGGAGCCAAGTACCTGAATGAACACTTGGTACAAAGGAAGGAATTCCTAAGTAGGACAGAAAAAGTATACCTGGCAGATAAAGGTTTGGTCAGGAAATGCTTCACAAATGTGTCCCCTCCACTTCCGACATTCAGACCAGTGATTCCACTGGTGGCTACTAGACATTTTATTCAAATGATCATGCACAGACACAGCACAGCTGAGTGTTACTGGGCTTTCACTGGAGAACTAATTTGTAATAAGCCTTCAAGAGTGCTGAACTGGGAGGGTATGCATAAGAATGAAGTTATGATGCATGCACATGAAAATGTCATAATAAACTCATTACTTTGTATGATAATTTAGAAAGATAAAAAACACTGGAGCTGCAGAGGTGCTTCCTGCTCTTGCAGACGACCTGAATTCATGTCCCCACACCTACATTAGGCAGCTCACTGTATCAGGTAACTCTAGCACCAGAGGCTCTAAAACCCTTTCTGTCCCCTACAGGTGCACGTACATACACATGTAGGTACTCACATGTGCATACACACTCACAGACACAAATACACGTACACACATAATTGAAATGAAAATAAATATCAAAAAATAAAAAATAAAAAATTATTAAATAAATTATTTAAAAATTTAAAGCTATGATAATATCCATTGTACAATATGAAGAGCCTTTCCACTATATGAAGTTTGTAATTCATGATTTAATGGTTTATAGAGTGGATAAGTAGGTAATTTAGAGTCACATTTTTTCATATGTAGATAATGCCAGCTTAAGGGTTTGTAGGGTCTTAACTTGTACCTGGAAATAGGTGTCATCACTGTTAAAACTATGGAGCCGGGAAAGGTGCTCAATGATGCTTGGTCACAGTTCTCTACTTCCCACAACAGGAGTAACTAGAGCACACTGCCCTACACTCCTGTACACGCAAGTCTTACTGGTAGGGGTGTATCTGAGGCATAGCCAGCAAGTATACTGTGGTATCTATTATCATCATTCTCTCTTGTTCATTAGCAATCTCGAGGAGTTGTGGTAGTGAGAAAACCAAGTATATTTTGTAAGCATGGAGTCAAATAGCTGAGAGCTCAAAGGTAGGATATGATCAATACCAAGAGTACATTATTTGCCAGTAGCATGAACATCTATGAATCTTATTAGAAAAGCTATTTACTTATTATTTATTAATGCTTCCTTCCTTCCTTCCTTCTTTCCTTCCTTCCTTCTTCCTTCCTTTCTTCCTTCCTTCCCTTCCTTCCTTCTTTCCTTCCTTCCTTCTTCCTTCCTTTCTTCTTCCTTCCTTTCTTCCTTCCTTGTCTTCTTCCTTCCTTCCTTCCTTCCTTCCTTCCTTCCTTCCTTCCTTTCTTCTTCCTTTCTTTCTCTCTCTCTTCCTTTCATGCTGAGGATTGAAGCTGTAGCATCACACATTCTAAGCAAGTGTCCCACCACTGAGCTATATCCCCAGTCCAAGACAGTTCTTGACCGTCTATTATTCCTTTTCCTCCTATAAATTAAACAACATATGCTAATATAGAGATAGATTATTTCCTATTTAAACTTATATCCATCTTCATTCATAGAGAAGCTACTGAATTCAGTTCCCCTTTGCAATAACTTTTTTACGTTCTCTATTGCCTCAATTAACAGGCCCTCGGAATTGTTGACTAATTATGCTGAAACTTTACTCAGGTTGTTGGAGTACAGGCTCAAGGGGATATTTGTGGTAGTCTTGATGGGAAGAAAACAAATATCTCTCTATAAAGATTCCTCAGCTGCCTTCAAGTAAGAATGAGTTTTCTACCCCTGAATGGGAACATGGAATTCTTTTGTATCTTAGAGAATTCAGGGGAAATAACTAAGTGAAAGTTATTAAATTAGACTAAAGTCTCTATAATTACAGCTGCCCTCAAGTCTAGGAAACTGAAATGAGTTAACATGGATGTTTTCTCCCATGACTAAGAACCCAGTGGTGGAATGGCCAACCTGCCCAAGTTGGGACTTAAATTTTACCTGAAGCCTTGTTTTTCATATCAACAAATTCTTCTACTAGGTGCTTAGCTTTTCCAGTGTCTGTTACAAGAAGTAAGAATTTTTTTTTTTTTGGTAACATAGTTTTAGAATTACTCTTTAATTAGTAAGAAATTGCTTCTAGCTAATCAGTGTCTTTCTGCTTTGTTTCAAGAGATTCCAACAAAGGCATTCTATCTCACAGTGCCAATCATTTCTTCCCTTGAGCCTTTCAGATATTCAAGATACTGTGTGTACTGCTTTGAAGTCTCCAGCTGTAAGAATGGTAATCTTGCCTCTGTGATAGACTACAGGGCCTGTTTTTGCAAAGCATCTGTTGTTAGATCCTTATACATATACTGTCTCATATAGAGCTATCTCTTCAGTGTTCCCTTGGTACCAACTTTCTACAGTTAGATTCCCTGGGAAACAGACCATGAAGCAGATAAGCACAGTGTATCTTTTGACTTGTATAAGTGAAAACCTGATCTGCAGAATGTTTGCAACAGAGGTCATAATGATCCTACAGGAAGTGTTAATATTTGGAGTTTTCCTATAATAAGAAAAAGAACCAGGCATATGAACCCCCCACTTATTAGTCACTGTCTCTAGGCTGCCTAAGGAAAGAAAATGACCACCCCCACTCCACACACCCAGGGCAGGAAGCAGCATTTTCAGAGAATGACTCAGAGTGAGCCTTTGGGGACCAACCAGCACTCTGGAAAGTCAGAGAAAGAAGTAACAATCTTGAAGGAATGGTCAAGTGACTTGACTTAGTGATGCCAGGTACTTCTGCAGTGACACTGGGAGACTAGTTGGTGGAGGCTAACACTAACTTTACAGTGTTCAGAAAGTGTCCATTCTCAGGGATGTCACTTAGTTATACTTCCCTCAAAATCAGAAGAATTTACTCAGAAGATAGTCTCACATGCCTTTGAAAATATGGGATGTTTAGAAAATTAACAGGTTGTGGTCTCTCAGTGCACTGGTTGCTCTTGCTGCTCCCAGGTATCACTGAAGCAAAAACTGGCTGATGCTAAGTGTGTGTCAGTTTTGAACTGAAGAGACTTTGCATGTATACCCGAGTAGTCTGTAATAAGAGTACTGCTGGCTTCCAAACATCTGAATTGGATGCTGAAATTCTTCATCAGGAACTTGTATTAACTGTCTTATAGCCAGTCTCGTGTCTTTACTGAAAAATTTAGAGGAAGTCTTGCTAATAGGCATTTTGAAGTAATGCCTTTTGGGATTTACTTTAAAAGCATCCTGTAATTTGGGAAAATGATGAAATTGCCACTTTGTGAAGTGACACTAATTTACATTTTAGTAATGAGCGGCACACCCATTTTTGTTTGAGTGCTTTAAAGCATAAATACTTGGCTTTCACCCAAGAATTAGAATCAGCTGAAGTTCCTTTGTGTAAGGAGAATTGCAGTGGACTTAATACTCTAACACAGAAGCCAGGAGTGGACAATGTAATTATGCAAGCCGTTAAGATCTGTGCTATGCAACATTCATTAAAATTTAAAATTCTTACTTTTAATACAGAACAGGCTGCATCCAGAGTTACGCACAGGGTGGTAAGTGGAGCACTAGGAAACCATATCCAGAGCCAAGTGCAGAAGCCCGAGGTGGTAGTTGGTGAATGTATGGTTTTCTTTCAAATCTTCATTTAGGATAACTTATTGTCCTAATTTCATTTTTGTTGCTGTGATAAAATGCTTTGACAAAATTCTTAGAAGTTAGAGGACAAAAGGTTTATCAGGCATGAAATTCCAAGTTACAGTCTGTCATTGCAGAGAAATCAAGGCAGGAGCCTAAGGCAGAGTCATAACATATTCACGAGCATGGGGAGCGTCAATGCATGTTAAGTCTAGTGCTTAGCTAGGTTTGTCTACCTTTATGCTGTTCAGGATCTCCTGCCTAGGCAGGGTTGCTGTCCACAGTGGTTGGATCTGCCTAAACCAATTAACAATCAAGACAATCCCTCACAGACATGCCCACAGGACTGATGTAGACAGTCCCTCAGAGAGTCTCTCTACCAGGTGATTCTAGGGTATGAGAAGTTGGTGAGTACATTAAGCATCATACCCTTATAGGACTATTCCTGTTAGATCACTTTAGTGTCTGTAATGTACTGATTCTTCTTTTAGAAAGACAAAATAACCAATACCTTCCCTAAGCATGTGGTACTCTGGGGATCACCAAAGTTTCTGTAACCAAACAATAGAAGTAGTTAAGTTTATAAAGAGAAAAGATCTGTTTTGGCTTACAACTTAGGGCTATTTTAGTCTATGTCTAGTCCCCTTGGCTTTGCATCTATGAGATGGTACTTTGAGGAGAGTGAAGAGAAACATAGGGGACAAAGACAGAGGAAGGATTATGCACATCCACTCTGCAGAGACTTGATGCACCAGGGTGGGGAGATTCAAGGGGGGGCTGCCCTCTCAGAGGTGAGAGAGAAGGGGGATTGGGAGAAAGGAGCTCTATAAGGAGGGGGGACCAGGAGGGAGGCAGCATTTACAATGTGAATGAATGAATGAATGAATGAATGAATGATTCTTAAAAAGAGAAAGGAAGAAACCAGGTGTCACAATTCCATTCAAGACCACATGCCAAATGACCATCTACTATACATCACTTGAGGAGCCCAGCCTGTAACACATGGGATCATGAATGTAAGCAAGAGCACAGCATTCTGGGCTCTCACAAGGGTCGTCCTTGGGACTTTGTCACATTGCACACAGAGTTCTTTTGCTAGTTCTTATGAAAGTATTTGTTGAATAAATATAAATCTTCATCACATCTGTGAAGACGTTTTAGAATAATTGGACATTTGATCTTTGATTTCATCCTGTTCACTCATCATCTGCCTTGTCCTGTCTTACCTAAGCTTCATTTCTTCTTCTCAACTCTACCTTCCCACCAGACAGGAAGTACCTTTGAGTCAACTACTTTCTGAACCACTACAAACTTTATTGTCAACTTGATACACTATGTTTCTATGTCACTAATATTTATGTTTAGAAGAACTAAATTTGAGACAGTTTCCCTGTGTAGCATAGACTGGTTTTGAAATCACCCTGAACCTCCTGTATTAGACTCTTGAGTGCTGGGATTACAACTATGAGCTTCCATGTATGGGATTTGTGGATATGTTTGTATGCAAGTCTACATGCACATGGTGTATCTACCTACCTGTAGAGGTCAGAGTTCAACCTTGAATGTTTCAGTCACTATCTTGTTTACCACTTTAGCTTTGGAATTACAAGAACATGCTACTGTGACTGGCTTTTTGTTTTCTTCCTGTGGGTTTTTGGAGATCCAAACTCAGGTCTTCAGTGCTTGCACAGAAAGTACTTTACTGACTGAGTATCTTCTTAGCTAGGAAAAATTATTTTAAAGTGACCAGAACATTTAGTCTAAGGTCTTCACTATCAGGATGCTATTGTAAAGGGAAATAGAGACTTGCATACTATGTTGCTTTGGGGATTCACTGTTTCTCTAATTTCAGTGGACTGTGGCTGAGGCAAAGTCAGTGTAGAAGAAAAGTCAGTTGGCTAGAGAGCTGGCTCAATGGATAAGAGTACTTGCAGCTTTAGCAGGAGAACAGGGTTTGGTTCCCAGCATCCATATGGCAGCTCAAAACCACCTGCAACTTTAATTCCAGGGAATTCAGTGCTCTCTTTTGACTTCTGCAGGTACTGCCTGCATGTGGTGCACATACATACATGTAAGCAAAATACCTTTTTATTTTTAATTATTTGAATAATAACATATAATTAATATATATTTTAATATACATATTAAAGTTTTAAAAATAAATGCCATGAATGAGTAAGTCCAACATATCTGTCCAGAATTAAGCAGATAATAGAATAGTAAACAGAACATCTGAAAATCAGCAGCAAGCTCAGGTTCCTGGGCCAGGGTCAAGGTCAGAGTTGAGTCAGCCTCATGGTCAAGCCCAGAACCTGGGGATTGGGGAGGCAGCTGGTCTACATTTTAACCAGCCCAGCCTCTTTGTTTCTCTTTTTCTCCATGAAAGTTAACTGTGAATTCTCAGGTCTCAAACTTGCATGCTTTTGGTAAGAACCATAAAATCATGTCTTGACCTGAAAATGCATTAACTCAGTTCAGGTAAAGTTCTAACCATGAATTGCTACTTCTTTTAAAAGTTAATTAACTCTTTAATCCATGCGGATTATTCAACTTGAGTCACATTGAACAGTTCCCTTACAAAATGAATTAGTTAATCAATAAACATGATTTCATTAAGGCTAGTTTCAGAATTTTTATATCTTAATCCAAATCTGGAGCTCAGAGCCAAGGGGGATATTGCTTGTTAGCTGCATGATCTAGCACAAATTTCCCAAAGCTCAACATCTCAACTTCTTTCCTACATATATTACAGAGATGAAAAATAACAAGTTTTATAATGGTTGGTATATAGTAAGTAATAACTAAATGTTAACATCAAGACTTCCCAAAGCAACAGCCCAGTGTTTTAATCTTCAGTGGTTTGCTTCCCTAAATCTTAATTTCTACTCTCAAATTTCATTATGTAATATGATGTGTGGTGTAAAATTAAATGTATCAGAGGAAAAGAGCATGGGGGAAACCTTGAATAGTGGTAATTGAGAAATAAATGACTATATGTTGTTTCTGTCCCCACTTCCTCTATTTCTATTGGTTTTTTCCTCACCAGAACGTCATTTTATTTGGAATAAACTGAAGAACAGAGAGTATCTGTATACACATACGTGTGTATATCTTAAAGACTGCGTCAGCATTACAGATACTCTTTTTATTAGCTGACCGAGGACCAGGCTATCTATATGCTTTACTCAACCTTCTATATTTTGTCTACTTTTCTTCTCTTTGAATTGTTGCTTTCCTCATCCATGTTAATAGGCACAATTATGCCTTCTTTAGTGTCTCAGTATGGATTATTGTGATAATTTAAGTTTCTGGAGCGTGATACATGCTCATTACATATCAACTTTGTTTCCTCCCCTGGTTACATGTCTCAAATGAGTCTCATGGATAATTCAACAGTGCTTTTCCTGAAGCTGCTCTGGTTCTGTGAAAAAAATGGGGAAGAGGGACAGGGGGCATAGTAACCGTGAAGGTGAAATCTCAGGAGTGAAACATGTGGCTGGAGACAGGTGCTAGGATTTCTTTCCATCTGCTTATCTAGGATGCCTGTATCCTTCTCATCTCATTCTTTAAGGGGACTGAAACTGCATCCCGCATCTGCCTTGATCTCATTGGATACCCCTGTAATCTAGCTGCTTCTCCTTTCTTGTCCCTACCTTGGTCTGTCCTCGCAACAGCTAAGAGTTGCTTGGCTGTGCTCTGTGTTCAGACACTGTCGTAAGAACTTTGCATGTGTTAACTCATTTAAACATTACAGTTCTCGAAGAAGATACTATTTTTCTACTCTGGTGTCCTAAATGTATAAACTCAGGCAGAGGAGAAGGCTGGCCACTTTCTCAGGATCACAGTGGGGTGCTTAAACTGGATTACCTCACAGGAAATCTGTACCCAGGACAATGTCAGAAGCTATTGGCAATTACTGCCTTGTCATCAAATGGAACTTAACCTACATTTAAGACTGTCAAGATCCTGGCTCAGTTTTTTAACCCACTAATTCCTGTTGTAAGCATTTTCATAGGCCAAGGGAGACACTCTTCCATCTTTGGACATTAGCTGTTATGACTCTGGTAACTGGTCTTCAGGTTAATGTTTTTTAAATTTTTATTGTTAATTTTTTAAAATTTGTTTTTAAATTTTGACAGTTTCTTACTTACATATTTGTAATGTTTTTTGTATTCCCATTATTTCATAGCCTTCCCATGCCTGCTGGCTCCTTCCTCCTCCTCTTCTTCTTCCTCCTTCTTCTTTGTCCTCTTCCTCCTCCTCCTCCTCTTCTTCTTCCTCTTAATCTAGACCCACCTCTGCTCTCAAGTCTGTGTGTACACGTGTGTGTGCATGCACGTACACATGTGTACATCCGTGACAGTCTTATACAGAAGGAACACAGCTGTGTTCATGATTGCAACAGCCATGTCACATCCAGAAGACAGCATTTCTTAGTACTCTCCTGTTGTTCCCACATATATTCCTGTCATTCCATCTTCCACAATGTTCACTGGGCCTTAGAGTGGATAATAGAGATGCCCCCTTTTGGACTGGACACAGACATTTGACAAATCAGTGACTCTAAGGCCATAAAGGTGTTTTGGTTTTTTGAGACAGATTCTTAGTTTGTTCCAGGTTTTCCTGGCTGGAAATCACCGTGTATCACAGCCTGGCATCTGATGATGATTCTCCAGCCTCATCCTTCCATGTTCTGGAGTTATAGCCATGGCCCACCATGACAATCTTTCTCAATGCATCCTCTCTGTATTCTGTATTGTTTGGGCCAAGGTCAACCCTTTCTGCCTTCTTTGACTTGATTTATTTGCCTTATTTGACTTGAGTTAGTGAGTGTGTTCTCCCGTTTATGTATTTATTCATTTAGCTGATGTGGTATTGAGAAAATACGATGTAGCAAGGAATATAGATAGTTAAAGCCGAATGGTCCTTGCTTTTCAGCAGTTGGCAGTCAAATTGGGAAGATAGATAGATACATACGTAAAATATTTCTGGTAAATGGTTATTGTGAGGCTTTTTTAATGGAGGTACATTCAAGGTTCTATGGGAGCATAAAGGATTAATTGCCAAAATTTAGGAGTAGCCAGACTGAAACTGATCTTTGCTAGGTCTAGGATAACATAGGCATTCTATAGATATTCACAAAAGATATGGTAGAAGGGCAAGGCAAAGGAACTGGGGACAGAAAGAAAAGCTTAGAACAATACACAACACTGAATCAAAACCACAGAGAACTGTCCCTTGAATAATTTTGTTGGAGCAATATGCTCCTGAGACTGTCAGGGTGCTTTCAGTAGTAAGATTTTTATATATTAATTGTATAGGCTTTAGAGAAATTTTGTGTTTGGAAGAAGAGAAAACAGCATTAGGAAGAAATAGTAGAGTTTTCTGTCCCTAGAAAATCTGTCTGACATCAGTGCCTGAGTGAAGAAAAGAGTAGAGATTCAGTTTATGTTCACTTGGCTTTCTGTTTCTAGCCTTGTAGTGAGGCATGATACCATGGATGTGGGAGCTGAGGGAGGAGGAGGGTGGCCACATCACAACTTCCAGGAAATTATAATAGGAAGGGGCCAGGGCATCATATAGTTCCCACTGACCTACTTCCTCATACCAAGCCCTACTTGCTATTATTGTCTCATACATATTTGCTTTATATCCATCAATATATTACAGAATATAAGCTTTATATTAGGTGTGAGCCCTCAGAGTATTGATACTGAGGTAAAGATGAGTGCAGGGCTGTAGCATCCAAGCCATTCTGTATGACTGTGATACAGAGGAAGGTGATTCCTCAGGGCAGTTACAGACACATGCTCTTGGGTTGTGTTTCGTGGGACAGGACTTCCATTTGGATGGTGCTTCTTCTAAGTATTTTCACCCACAGGGACAATTCTGAATCACAATGAAAGCCATATAGTCCTGGTATGAGAACATCAGACACAGTTACAGAATTACTGCTTTTATGTCAACAAAGCACAGACATCGTGCGTGGGCTTGGTAAACAATATTTTAGATTGAAGAAATTGGTAGAACACTTCATTCTTCCAAAACTCATTGAAAATGATTCATGTGTTCCAATCTAGCTTCACTTTCCTAAGTCTTTTCTTTATAAGGAGAGATCACAGATATGCATAATAAAATTTTTGAACACATTTAATTCAGGAGTCAACTTTTCAGCACCATTTATTAGTAGAAAATAAATGCTGGCTTGTAATTGTGAATGAGTCAGAAATCATCCCAGGGAAGAACACCTGCAACTCTCAAGGTGGGAGTCCTCTAAGGCTTGGGCATTTTTAGCCTCTCCCTCTGCTCTCTCTGCATCTGCTCTCCTGCCTTCCTCACTCACATACCCCTTCCCTTGAGAAGCTTGGCTTTCTGCCATAGTGTGTACTCCCAAGTCCCCACGGTGCCTGACTGAGGTGAAACTGGAGGCGTTCCAAGTAAAGGGAGGCAGACTCTGAAACACCTCATGAAGATTATGATGTATCCTTCAGTGAAATACACTAGGCTGCTTATCTACCCAAATACATTCTTCAAAAATGAGCAAAGAATTTGGTGTTATTGTTATCCTGGGATATATTTCAGTGATAAAATACTTCACAAATCTTTTGAGAGTCTATCATAGAGAAGGCTGCTTGCCATGTAGTCAGTGGCTCTGAAAGTGAATTTTTTTCTTGCTGTTGTCTGAGAAAGAATCCGTCATGAAGGTGTCATGGTTGTCTGTCAATCACACTTCAAAAACAAATCGCAGGAAGGAATCTGGCCAGTCCCTTATTGATTATCTGTATGCTTGTTTCGTCTGTGGTACAATTTATTCGGTGGCTTGAGTATCCAGTTTTGATGATGTTCCTAATGAACACCAAGGATGAATTTTCAGCCACGTTGCCAGGTGGTTGTACCAGTGGTTTAAGCTGGCAATGCTCTTTCAAGCCAAGACTTTTACGTTTTGCTTTTAGTCTCTAGTTTTAAGGCAGCTATACTATGCCTTTTGTTGTTTCCACTCCTCAATTTAATATAATCTTAAAATGTGTTTCAGTTCATGTTTGTCAGACTGGATGTCTGCATTGATCTCTAAGCAATTATTCATCATTGGAAATAATTATTAATTTTGATTATTTTAATCTTTGTTTAAGGGATGTTCAATTGTTGAATTTCTATAAGAGCAAGAAGCTATTTCTAGTGTAAAAAGTCTTGCCTGCATGGAAAAAGTCTTAAAAAAACATGGATCCTATTAAATATGGTAAATTTGGAGAGTCTAGGGTAGGAAGAATATACTCATTTCTTTATGTTTCTGTTAGTACATGTAAGCTTAGAAAAAGATATAGAGTGGAGATGGTAACATAACCACATTCAAATGATCATTTGTTAACTTTTTAAGGTAATCCTAACATGGCATCATGGCCATGTTCAAACTGTCATTTTATTAAGTTTTTAAAGTTATTCTAATACCTTCTGTCACCATTTCAACTGCAATAAATAATTTAGGAAAGGGCATCATACAATGGATGCTTTTCAATTTAAAATATGAGAAATACATGCCTCTTCTGTAATTGTGCACACATTACATGTCACAAATACCTTGGGAAATGTTAGAGATGGGAAGACAGTGGACTTGCATTCTGGTTTTCATTATATCATTTTTTTCCTTTTCAGACACATCATGAAGTCACATGGACATGAAAGAGCTATGAAGCCTCCCTCCCAAAGAAGTGGAGAAGCTGGGCTGGTGAACTCCACAGACCCGTGACTTCCCAGGGGAGCATCATTTGCTATCCTGCTCCTGCTGGTCATTGACGGCACTGGTGAACAGGAATGCTGGCCTTGGGTTTACAGACTACCATCCCAGTGCCTTGTTCATGTCCTGATTAGAAAAGCTAACCCTCATTGCTCTCCATGGTGGCCAGTCTCTTAAAGAGCTTGATTTTAGCTTATATACATAAGCTTTGCAAAGGAATGTTTACAAAGAAATTGGGAAATACAACCAAAAAGAAAGAGAATCGTCAGCAGAAAAAAGATCAAGATTTCCCTACTGCTGGCCACACCAAACCCCCTAAATTGTCAAATGCCCTGAAAAACACTGTAAAAAAGATTGCAAAGTGCTCATCCACCCGTAACTTCTCCATAGAAGACAAAGAAGGTCACAAAGACTTCTCTCTGTCACCCACATTCAGTTACCGAGTTGCTATCACCAATGGCCTGCAGACAGCGGTGACCAACAGTGATGAGGACCTGCTCCAGGAGCTGTCTTCAATTGAGAGCTCGTACTCTGAATCCTTCAACGAGCTAAGGAGCAGCACGGAAAACCAGGTTCAGTCAACACACACCATGCCAGTCAGACGTAACAGGAAGAGCTCCAGCAGCTTGGCACCCTCCGAGGGCAGCTCAGATGGGGAGCGCACCCTCCACACATTAAAACTGGGTGCCCTACGGAAACTGAGGAAATGGAAGAAGAGCCAAGAGTGCGTCTCCTCAGACTCGGAGTTGAGCACCGTGAAGAAAACCTGGGGGATAAGAAGCAAATCTTTAGACAGAACTGCTCGAAACCCAAAGACAAATGTCTTGGAACCAGGGTTCAGCTCCTCTGGCTGCATTAGCCAAACCCACGATGTCATGGAAATGATTTTTAAAGAGCTTCAGGGTATAAGTCAGATTGAAACAGAACTTTCCGAACTCCGAGGGCACGTGAATGCCCTCAAGTACTCTATCGATGAAATCTCCAGCAGCGTGGAGGTAGTCCAGAGCGAGATTGAACAGCTTCGGACAGGGTTTGTCCAGGCTCGAAGGGAAACTAGAGACATCCATGATTATATTAAACACTTGGGTCACATGGGAAGTAAAGTTAGCCTGAGATTTTTAAATGTGCCTGAAGAAAGACACGAATACGTGGAAAGTGTGGTGTACCAAATTCTTGTAGATAAAATGGGTTTCTCAGATGTACCAAATGCTATTAAGATTGAATTTGCTCAGAGGATAGGGCAGCAAAGGGATTGCCCAAATGCAAAACCTCGACCCATCCTTGTGTACTTTGAAACCCCTCAGCAAAGGGATTCTGTCTTAAAGAAATCATACAAGCTCAAAGGCACAGGCATCGGGATCTCCACAGATATTCTAACTTACGATATCAGAGAACGGAAGGAGAAAGGGGTGTTACCATCTTCCCAGACATACGAAAGCATGGATATGAAGTTATCCACACCAGAGCCCAAAGCCAAGAAGAACGCGTGGTTGTCACCAAATGACAGTGACAGAGAGCTGGAGTCGGACCTCAGCAGAAGCAGCTATGCTGACTCTCCAGCAAAGGGCAGTTCTTCGAAGTTCAGCTCAAAGTCACACAGCGCTCGGACTAAGAGCAAAGCATCTAACAGCAGAACACAGAAGTCAGACTACAATAAACGGCCCTCCCAACCGCCAGCACCAAGTACCCCGGAAAAGCAAACATCTCACTATGTGGAGGCCACACCACTCTGGCATTCACAGAGTGACTTCTTCACTCCTAAACTTAGTCGCTCTGAATCAGATTTTTCCAAATTGTGTCAGTCTTATTCAGAGGATTTTTCTGAAAGTCAGTTTTTCTGTCGAACTAATGGGAGCTCCCTCCTTTCCTCTTCTGACCGGGAACTATGGCAGAGGAGACAGGAGGGCATGCCTGCCTTGTACCATAGTCCACAGGACCAGGGTTTGGATGGGAGTATTCCAGCAGTGTCAGGACAGGGTGAAATCGAGAATACAGAGACAGTAGACAGTGGTATGAGCAACAGCATGGTGTGTGCATCCGGAGACCGAAGCAATTATAGTGGTTCCCAGCTCTCATTGCACGAGGACCTCTCTCCATGGAAGGAGTGGAATCAAGCAGGGCAAGGAACTGATGTTGGTTTAGATTCATCTACCCAGGAACCTTTTGACTACGACACCAACAGTTTGTCTGACCAACAGCTGGATATCTCCAGCAAAGACCTAGATGACCTAGGCAAGTGCCACAGTGACCTGCAAGATGACTCTGAAAGCTACGATTTAACCCAGGATGACAACTCTTCTCCCTGCCCCGGATTGGATAACGAACCACAAGGCCAGTGGGTTGGCCAGTATGATTCTTATCAGGAAGCCAATTCTAATGACCGGTACCAAAACCAAAGTCATCCATCCATGATGTATCGAAGCCAAAGTGAATTGCAAAGTGATGATTCCGAGGGGGCCCAGCCCAAATCCTGGCACAGTCGCCTAAGCATTGATCTTTCTGATAAGACCTTTAAGTTCCCCAAATTTGGATCTACTCTTCAGAGGGCGAAGTCGGCCCTGGAAGTGGTGTGGAACAAGAGCACACAGAGTCTCAGTGGGTGTGAGGACAGCGGCTCTTCCTTAATGGGGAGATTTCGGACATTATCTCAATCCACTGCAAATGAGTCAAGTACCACCCTTGACTCTGATATCTACACAGAACCCTATTACTATAAAGCCGAGGAAGAGGAAGACTACTGTGAACCAGTGGCTGACAGTGAGACAGATTACGTTGAAGTGATGGAGCAGGTCCTAGCTAAGCTAGAAAACAGGACTAGTGTCACTGAAGTAGATGAACACATTAAAGACTATGACCACCCTTCCTACGAAACTCCTTATGAGACCCCACAAGACGAGGGTTATGATGGGCAGGCCGATGACATCATTAGTGAAGGAGAACTGGAAACCTTAAATGAACCAGCAGTTGAAATGGAATTAGCAGAAGATGAAAACCGGAACCTCCCTGTAGAGCCACCAGAGGTCATGAAGCCAAAGAGAATCCGACCTTCCTTCAAAGAAGCAGCTTTAAGGGCCTATAAGAAGCAGATGGCAGAGCTGGAGGAGAAGATCCTGGCTGGAGGTACTCAAGTTTAAATGCTAAGTTATGTGCTATGTGCTAACACTTACCAGTACAACTGTATGGGGTAGCGTAGGCTTTCCTAAAAGAAGGAATTCACCTGCACTGAATTTGTATATATTCTGAGAAGAATTTCATTTCGGTCAGATAGCTCTCCCAACAAGGGACTCATAAAGAAAATGAAAGTAGATTTCAGATAGTTCATATTGAAATGAGCCCAACTCTTAGCCTGTGTACATGGTAGATCAAGATTTTTGTCCTAGATTCAGGAAATTGTTGGGGAAATAAAAAGACAGGCTCTTAACCAACTAGCCTGGCAGTCATGCCCTGGTTCTACTGGGTTCACAGGGATGAGGAGAAAGGGGTATTTCATTTAAAAAATTGGAGAACACAGAGTCAAATATAAAGATTCCTTAGTAGAACTGCAGTTTAGAGCCTGGTTTTAAGAAGAGATGGGTTTGCAAAGCCAATCCTAGCCTGTGAATGATTGCCAACTTCTCTTACACAGACCAAGCTGAAAGATGAAGTAGGACCAGGAGCCCAGGGCACCCCAGAGCAGACAGAAGTCATTCTTTGTGTTGATAAGGAGTGAGAGTGGGGAAGTTTCCTCAGAAGTGGTGTAAAAGTTACTTCTCAGAAAAAATGAGAGCTGATTTATCTTTCTAATTTCTGAGGGGAACAATTTTCAATGTGTGATTTTGTTGTGGATAGATATGAGTTTATTGATGTTGGTTATTAACTAAACCTCATTTGTACTTGCCTCAGTTATTTACATTATATTTTATTTGATGCCTATTGTATCTTTGGAGAGCATTTTAAAATCTCATTTTAAAAACAAATTTGATAATTTTATGTATTCTCAGATTATAGTGTTAACATCTTTCATTAAAAATATTTGCTCTCTCTATTTTTTAAAGGCATATGTAATTGTGATCAAGTATCAATCTGCTATTATGAAATACTATTACAGGATAACTTGTTCAGTTGGTAGCTGACTGTAGCTTTGCCATAGAAAACTCCTTACTATTTTCTCACTAGAAGGGTCAGGCTGCAGAGACAGCAGTCACCTTTATCACCAAATGGTATAAGACTTAAGACAATCAGCTTTCTCTCCTTCAAAAGTCTTAACCCTAGGAAGGAACACAGCCTTTCTATTTAAAGGAGAAAAGCTGTAGCGAGGGAGGAGTGAGGTACATTGCCTGTGACTTTGTTACTGAATTAATAACAAAATAAAAGCAACCCTCAACTATACCAAACTGGTTTGAAAATGCTGAAGAGACTAATATCAATGTTATGTAAATTTTAGAGTTATATTATTCCCATCAGAGTAAGACTTGGTGGAAGTTCTCCTTAGCAAAATTCAGTTGACAGATTTTTTTTTTGTAGGTAAAATCTAGAAATGAGACCTTTTTATTTGCTGCGGATTCAACAAGTTAATTAAAGACTAAACTGGTGTGTGTGTGTGTGTGTGTGTGTGTGTGTGTGTGTGTGTTTAATGTGATATAATGGTTATGTGTCTATAGTTCAACAAGTTCAAGGTATTGGTTTGAAATATTAAGCAATATAAATACAGTAAGTCCTTATATTTAAAAAATTTGGATCTTCAGTTAAAAATTATTTTAGTTTCTACTTACCAATGATTTACACACATAAATATCTATGTACTACCAGTGTGCCTGGTGCCCTCAGAGGTCAGAAGAGACGTTTGGTCTTCTGAAACAGGAGATTGTGAGCACTCCTGTGGGTGCTGGGAACCAAATCTGGGTCCTCTGCAAGAGCAGCCAGTGCTCCTGATTTTTAAAAAAGGAAATTGATGTATATAAACAGGGAATCTCGTCTGGTTTTTTGAAGGGATATCTTACCATCTGCTACAATGTGGATGTGTCTTTAGGTTATCACTTATTAAGTGATGCCAGCCACAAGAATATCCCAGGATACAACTTGTATGAGACATCTTAACATAAGGAGGCAGGGCTTGAGTATAGCTCATTGACAGAACTCAGTGACCACATGAGAAGCTCTGGGTTCCCTCTTGAACTTGTAGAAAGTAAATCAAGTACACAGAGAAAGACAAAAGCAGTGGTACCCAGGGGGTGTGGAGGAGGGAAGAAGGAATATAAGGGAGAGGAGACAAACACATGGGATGAGCCACGTCTGGGATCCAGTGGTGGAGTGATGACAAGAGTAGATTATACTTATTATATTCTAGATTTGTGTTCTTGACACACACCCAGGATGACCATGTGAGGTAAAAAGCATGCTTACTTGTTTCACTAAAATCATTTTGAGTATCTATACCTATCTCCTTATGTCTTAGAAATAAGCACAACACGTTTATTTAAAAATTAAATTGAAATCAGAAATTCCACAGTAGCAAACCTCTACAAATTAGACTGCTATGATAATGGCCCTTCCAGTGGTACTTCTTGGAAAACACATTGCTTGTGCGTCTATCACCAAATGCGAGACTTCTGAATCAGAAAAGCTCGTACCATGTACTTAACCAACCAGGAAAATCTGCGGAGGACTCCGAACCCTCTACCATCTTGTGATATTATCATCCCATGAGGCAGCTTTCAATGGAATCTGAGGGCTCTCACTATGCTAGATGAAATGGGCAGACACTTTCTTAAGATCCACTCTGGTTACTTAAGGGCACCAGCTTGACTCCCCAGGAGGCTGCAGCAGCCTGGATTTCAAAGGGCAGCTCAACTCCACTTGGCAGTGAACAGGCATCTTCCCCATCCTGTGCTCTCAATATGCTTCTGAGGAAAGGGCAGCCAGGGAAGGATTTTCCAGGCTCTTTTCTGCTCCGGGTACCCGACAAGGTGCCAATCGCTGTGATGGTTTTGTGCCTGTGGCCATCTGCTCACTGAGCCTTGGGCAAGTGCCTGCAGGCTTGCTCCCATGGCCGCCCAGTACTCATTAGGCAGCAGCCCTGTCTTTTATTACAAATCTGGCCAGAAAGGTCTTGGTGGAAATCTCTGAGTAATGTAGAACCCTAAACATAGTATTACAAAATTACATGTTCAGACACTTGAATTATTTCAACTCCTATCTTCAGAGCCTAGTGACAAAAAAACCCTTAATGATTGTGGCTATTTGGTGATAGTATTTAAAAAAAATTTACTCTATCAGCATTCCAATAGCATAGGAAATCTCAGGTTCTATATAGCCAAAAAAACCTGCCACTGTGGGGTCAAAATCTTCCCTGTCACTGGGTCCTGCTGGGTTGTGTCATTTACATAGCTGACTCACACTCATATTAACTGTCATACTAAGAATGCTTTGATTTTTATCTCCCACCCAGAACTAACCACTTACTAGTGTTCACTCTACTCCCCTTTAATTTCTGCCTCTCTGTCTCTGTAACCATGGAGTCACCTTGTGTTTGCATATGCTGCTTGTTTCTTTTCTGAACCAAAACCCAGACTTCCAATTAAGCTTCACACAGAAAGTTCAGGTGGTGATTTCATGCTCACAACAAGAAGAGACAAGTACAATCTTCAAAGTAGAGTTTAAGTTCCAACCTCCACGGTGGTCAGTGACCAACGTCATGCATGACTATATGAATGGTTCTTGATAAAAACTTAGCACCCCATATCAAGTGTGTGTATATATGAATATGTGTGTTTATATATATGAATACATACATGCACACATATAAATACATGGCTTGAGCCAATGGAATGAAGTCTTCTAAACTCATTTTCTTTTATTCAATAAAAATGATATTTCTTGAGATATATACATATACCTCAAGACAGTGAACAACATATATTTGGCTTTTACTATGAAAACTAAAATGAAATTATGGCTTGGTATCTCTCATCTATGAGAAGCCTGGGTGTGTGGACTGCTCCTTCAGTGATGGCCTAGCCAACACATCACCAAAACTGTGCTATTTTACCTAAGGCCCAGTTTGATAGCTAAGGTGAATAAGTATTTCCATCCTATCTTGAGGACTTTTCATTCTCAGTTGTTGAATCACCTGGGTCCCACTGTGGAGTCCAGGCCAGAGCTGAGCCTCTCCTGCAGAGTGTGGACAGAGCTGGCCTTTTAATATGTTCTTGTTGGATCTGATGCAGGTGGTTATCAGGGCCCATATGAAAAGCCATGTTGAATGCTGGACAGCAATATCTCCACACAGTATCCTCTTTAGTTTCCCGTTCTTTTTAAACTGATAGAGAATCATCTTAAAGAAATATGCTAATGACATTCTAAACTTAAAGTAAAAAAACTGAACAGAACAAATAAGATTTTTGTATCCCTCTAGAGTGACCAATTTTCAAATTTTATGAGAAGCATTTGATATTATCTGCACATTAAAATGTAGAGAAAAAATAGGTTGTTTTGTGAAATTGCATGTAAATCAAAAAGTTTAAAAATTATCTACTTTGGAAGCTGGACAGTTGGCTTTGTGGTTTAGAATTCTTGCTGTTCTTGCAGAAGACTCATGTTAAGTTCTCAGAGCCCACAAAGCAGCTAACAGATGCTTGTAACTCCAGTCCCAGAGAGTCACATGCCCACTTCTTGCTTATGCAGACATTGAATATGTATGCTACACATATGTACACTTAGGCACACCACATATGCATTAAATAATAAACAGTGTTTTAAATTTTTTATTCATTCTCTTACACAGTTTTCTGGTCAGCCTCACTCCTCCCAAGGAATTATCTATTTAAAAAGTACTGAGAAAGTTTCCATTAGAAATTATTCAGTAAATAAATTTGTTCAAGAATACTTACCATTCTGTCCACTTTATAGCTGTTTTGTTTTTTTAAACTCAAGGAAGTTTCTAGCCCCACTCCCTTCATCCCTCAGTTCCTCCTATCTCCTCCCCTACACACACACACACACACACACACACACACACACACACACCCCTTCATCTCTCTTCTTGTTTTTTCCTTCATTCCCCGAATCTTCTTACAAAGCAAGGATCCTGATACTGGTTATGGTAGAAGCCAATTAAATCTAGGTATTATGTGTATAGTGAACTTTGACTTAAACCTTGCTCTTAGTTTTCTATAACTGTCTACATTTATCCTTTCAAAAGCTTTTACTTATCAGCATCACAGATATTTATGCGTACTGTCAGAGCATTTTGATCTAGGTACACAAGCTAATTAGCACATTCTTCATCCTATTCAATTATAATTTCTGTCAGAAGAATATTAAAAATATATTCCTTTAACAATCTTGAATGTCACACTGTTATTGTAGTCATCTTGCAACATCACACTTTGCTAAAATGTATCCCTCCAGTCCTGAAGCATCCACCCTTAGTGCAACACCTCTTCTCCATCCTTTTTATTCCCTGGTCCCTTCAGCATCTGACCACAAGCTTTCTGCTCTCTATCTCCATGGGATGGATAGTTGTGGATTTCAAATACAGGGAAGAATACAGCTCCTATCTTTCTTTGCCTGGCTTACTTCACTCTTCATTACCCTCAATAGCTACCCATCTTGCCAACATTGACAGAATTTGATTCTTATGATAATTACTGTTGAATTCTATAGATGTAGCATAGTGTATTTCTTTCTAGATTTATTTTGATTTCTTTTAAGTGTGTGTGTGTGTGTGTGTGTGTGTGTGTGTGTGTGCCACCAGGAGAGAGTGCTGGATCTCCTGGAGCTCTGTAATTACAGGTTGTTGTGAGTGAAAGACTGCTCTCATGAACACAGGAGTGCAGATATCTGTTTAATATTCTGTTTTGAATCTTTCACATGGCTCCAGAATAGAAATGCAGGATGCCATGCTCTTCTATTCTGGTGACTCTCCCTACTATTTTCCCTAATGGCTATTTTGTCAGTTACTATGTAAAGTGTGTGTTTCTCCATGTCCTTCTTACTGCTCATCATTGTTCTTCCTGATTGTAACAGGGTGGTGGGTTTCTGTTGACACTGTGCTGATAATTATGGTGCTGAGCAATTTTTTCAATAGTTTTGGCCATTTGTATCTCTTCTTGTTTTATTGTGTGTGTGTTCATGTTTGTGTGTGATTAGGGTACATGAATTTGAGTGTAGTTGAGTGTATATTTGTTTGTAAATGTACATGTGGAGACCAGAGATGAATAGACAGGTGTCTTCTCTCATTTTCTGCCTTATCATTTTGAGACAGGATCTCTTGCTGAACCTGGAACTCACTGTATCAGCTAAACTGGTTGGCCAGAAAGCCCCTAGAGTTTGGTCATCTCTTCCTGTCAGTGTTGGGATTACAGGCACACACTACTGAACATGACTTTCATATAGGTGATGAGGATCCAAACACAGGCCCTCATGGTTTTCATGGCAACTACTGAATTCACTGGTTGATTTCCCAGCCACCTAGGACAATCATCTGTTAAAGACAATAGTATTCAAAGCATTAGAACTTGTTCCATGTCCCATTTATCAGGTCTGGTTCTTTCTGGCTCTCAGCTAATCCATCAGAAGCTCTCAGAAGTAAAAACAACATCAGACAACAACAAAACCACAACTTTCCATTGAAAAGTTACTATTCTATCTCTGTAGGTAGGTAACACCATCAGGTCCCGAAGACAGCAGGAGCAAAGCTATTCCCTCTCTGACTTCAACTGTCCTTTCTGACTTCAACTTTTTTTTTTTTTTTTTGGTTTTTTTCGAGACAGGGTTTCTCTGTGTAGTCCTGGCTGTCCTGGAACTCACTCTGTAGACCAGGCTGGCCTCGAACTCAGAAATCCGCCTGCCTCTGCCTCCCAAGTGCTGGGATTAAAGGCGTGCGCCACCACTGCCCGGCTCTGCCTTCAACTTATCACCCAGTTTTTTCTTGCCTGAACTTAGTGAGATCCTTTCAAATAGTTGTCTTTGCTCCATGTCTTGCCCTCTTCTAATCTGTCACCTCTCTATAGTAGAGATGCACACAAATTTGCAAAACTGTCAGGATGTCAGGTTTTTATACTATTTTTTAACATGGAGTTATATAAAAAGAGCAGTGGGGCCCATAGTACTGGCAATGTTTCTGTCCCTGATGCCTCCCTAAGCAGAATGAAAGGCCCATACCCTTATCATTTGTTTCAATGATCAATAGTAGCCAACTGTGACAGCCAAATGCAGTTATAGGCACAGTGCCTGCAGTCACCCTACAAACTGTACAGCTTTTGGCAAGTTGTTTAACTTCTATATGGCTCATGCTCCATACTGTCAATGCAGATAAGTCATCCTTTTGTTGAAAGAAAGAAAATAAGTACTTAACAATGATATAAGCTTTCGTTCGAACAGTAAATTAGCAGCAGAAGCCAGCCCACCTAATAGGCATGATGACTTCTATTTCATATTATAAACTCTTTCTGAGAAATATGAGGCAGAAAACAAGGGCTCTAGTTATCATCTAGTGCAATTCTCCTATAAGCTGAAATGATGGCCCAGAATGCATTTGGGGAAATGATCAATTATATGGTTATTTCTGGTGTTTGAATCTCAGAGAAGCGATGTGTTCAGGCAGCTTTTTGGTTCTGGGCTCAGCTTAATAGTCGTATTTCTTAATGTTTTCATGAAACACAGGAGCGTACAACTGCATGGACCACCCAACTTGTTAATATCTTTTGGGGGAGGAGGCAGTTGCAACAAAGATAACGAAGCCAAGTGAAGCAGCGTCAGTGAGTGCCTAGGATTGTGTGGAACTCTGGGTAGGTGAATGGGAAAAGATAAAAGAATATGCATCCCAAGCTAGGGAAATGGCTCTGTCAGTAAAGGACTTGCTGTACAGACATGTGGGACTGAGTTTAGATCCCCAGGACTTGTGTATTATCTGGATGTGGTGGTATACACCCATAAACTCAAAACTGAGCTTCGACAGATAGGAGGATGCTTGGACCTTGGTGACCGGCCAGTCTAGCTGATTCAGCAAGTTCCATATTCAGTGAGGGACCCCTCACTGAAGGATAATGTGGAAGGTAACCAAGAGGACACATGACATGGACCTCTGGCTTCCTCACATATACACTGATGCATTTGGGCATTTTCACACATACACAACACACACAAAAACTCACTTCCATGATCCAATCAACATGAATTCTTTCCTTGATGCCATCCGAGTCCAAGTGAAGGCTATTAAAAAATCATTTCCTGGGCTTCCTGTTGTGGGAAACAGGAAACAAGCTGTAACTCAGCTGTCTCTAAGGGCACTTGTTGGCACCAACTTGAGTGTATAGTGTGTGTGACATTGTGGTTAGAAATAAAAGAAAAACCGCAGAAACAGTCATTAGCTAACTGGATAGCTAATGTATGATCATTTAGTTAAATCATTAGCTATTACTAATAATATATAAAGTGAAGTCATTAATTCATTCACAATTAATTCAACCTGAACTCTGCAACAATCTCAAGTACTTTGCATTTTACCACCCAGCTCAGCATAGTGGCTGGGGAGGTGTTCAAGGCATCTCCACAGTCCCATGAGCCCCACCCCCACTCGCCTTCCTGTGATGGCAACCACAGCTGCAGTATATCATAGTCCATAACCAGGCTTCATACCCTGTTCATTCAGGTAGGCAGCTTTATCCTTTCAGAGTGCTGCTTCAGTCTTTCCATTGTCGGGTGAATCTCTTGGAATTCTTCATTCATCAAAGATTGGCAGATTCTGTACAATTGCAAAGAATCCCCACCCTTCAGAGCAGCCAGGGATTTCTGAGGAGCCCAGAGAGTCATAGCTAGGCCAGTGTCTTGTTACAGTCTGCAAGCAGCCATCTCAGGAACACCACTACTTAGAAGCACCTCAGGAGCACCACTACCCTACCTCTTCCTCATGCTCTGTCCTCCCACTCCCCGTACCTCCTCACCCATTATCCCTGCTCCCAAGGTCTACATACACACAAAAATCTAATTAGTATCTTGCCCACATCTTGTTTCTGCCTTTGTCGTGTAACATGACCAAATGAAGGCCACTCACCAAGACTATTAATGTCTTCATGTTGCTGATGAGAAAGCAGATCCTCAGGCTGTTCAACTGAATGCAGCCTGCCTGGTGATCTCACCTACAGGGTAGCTAGGGTTCAAATATCTCTGCCTGCTGTTGATTCTCATACAACCTCTTGTGGACAGTAGGGGGTTAGGGTTAGGGTTAGGTTTCATCCTGAAAAGGATGAAACTAATTGCAATCTGGATCAAAGTGGATTTAAAAGTGATCTGTGGCAGGAAGGTCATTTGGATTAGAAATTATTAGCGGACTTGGAGAGATGGCTCAGCATGGGTCTAGAGAGAGAAATGGCTCAGCAGGTAAGAATATTTGTTGCTTTTGCAGAGGACCCAGGTTGAGCTTTCAGACTGTACTGAGAGGCTTACAACCACCTGCACGTTCATGGAATCCACAGCCTATTCTGACCTCTGTAGGCACTACATACATGTGATACACAGATGCATGCAGCCAAAACATTTATAGGCATAGAATGAATAAGTATAATAAATACAATTAGAAGTAGTAGCAGTGGTGAGAAAATGTACATTTGTTTATATCAAAAGCACTAGGGCAAAAGGAGTGGATGTAAACAGGGCTTGTAGTATCTTCTTACCCTTGGTCTGAGTCTTCTGTATTGCTAAGAATAAAGAATATCTGAGGCTGTTTAAATTATAAGGGACAGAGGTCCCTTAATTCTCACATTTCCAAAGGCTTGGTATGTGAAGGAAACATGCCAGAAGTCTCTGGTGGATGGAAGGGCTTTATTCTACATCCATGACAGAACTGGAGTATTACATCCATCAGATGAGGGAACATTCAGTTCTCACACGGCAAATGTACCGGATGACAGTGGAGGAAACCACTCTCTGAAAGTCTTCAGTAAGGTGACTGATGTCACTCACAAGGGCCGATCTCTCATGGTCCAGTTACACATCGATGTCTATACCACCAGTATAGGCGCCTTGGGGATGAAGTTTCAATATGATTTTTTATTTTAATATACTTATTTTTTTATTTTATGTGTATGGATGTTTTGCCTGCCATGCACACCTGAGCGTCACACATGCATGCAGTGCCAGAGGAGGCCGGAAGTAGGTGTTGGATCTCCTGGGACTGGGGTTTCTTACTTTACACCTTGCTTTGCAGAATGTATATTTTTTCATAATTATCTTTTGTTAATAAGCTACAATTACTGGGAGTGATATTTTCACTTTATACTTGTCTCCTTCCTGCGTGAAATGAATGGTTTTTCTATTATATAGCCATTTTAGATCTAGAAGATTCTTTAAATCTTCTAGGGTAAAGTTTTTGTCCAGACATGCCCAAATCACACTATCTTAGTGGCCAAATGCATATAAAATTAGGGTTGAATAAAATACCAATTGAACAACTTGGATTCTCTACATTCTGAGACACATTGATAATGGGACATAGAAGGAAGCAGAATGTTGGTCTGCACTACATATTCAGAAAGGGCTCTAAAAGATGTGCTCCTGTATACACCTGCATGTGTGGTAACCCAACTCTTCAGGTACCTCGCCAAGTGGTTTTCCTTGATGTTTCTAGACATAAGAGTAATGATACAATGAAACTTTGATTTTTAATTTAGTAATTCAGTTATGTATATTATGTGGTTAACAAAGTTACATTATTAAGAAATAAAACAAAGTTACATTATTAAGTTACTATACAGAAACAATTATATGTAATAACTGAACTTTTAATGTGAGTTTGATGTAAACTATCACACAATTGCTGAGTTCAGTGTAATAAGATAACTCTTTACCTTCTTGGCTGTTTGCTTAGAAGAATTCACTCTTCTCTTGACAAAGACTTGAATGTGTCTGTCACAGAGACTGACAATGATTGTAGAAGTAGAAAAAGCATCTACTTTCCAGTTGAGAGTCACGTGGCTGCTACATCTTGAGTGATGTTATGTAATCATGAGTGGAATTGTACTTGCTATGATTTCATTCTACCACTTGCTTTCTCTTTATGGCTCCATTTCAGTGCAGACAATTTAGAAGGAAATATAGTTTGTCTGGAAGGCAATCATCTTCATGTCATGGAAATCGAGTCAATTGACAAGAAGGTACCCTGTCGGTTACAGGGCCAATCAACATGAGGGATGTTGAGATGGCCAACTGGCAAAGGAGGTTTTCCCACATTGTTTTCTTTATTCCTCTCTCATACATCATACCCTAACTGAAGCCTCACCCACAGTGCTCCCCTCCTGCTCATTTCTCCCCCAGATCCACTGCTTCTCTGTTTCCCTTCAGAAAAGTGCAGGTCTCCTAATGATATTAACCAAACACAACATAACAAGATGCAATAAAACTAGGCATAAGCCCTCATATCAAGTCTGGATAAGGCAACCCAGTAGGAAGAATTAGGTCCCATGGGCAGCCAAAATAGTGAGAGACAGCCCCACTCCCACTATTAGGAGTCCCACAAAACCTCAAGCTGAACAACCACAGCATGTATGCAGGGGGCCAAGCACAGACCCATGCAGGCTCCTTGGTCGCTGCTTCAGTCTCTATGAGCCCCACGTGAGCCCTGCTTAGTTACTCCTGTGGGCTGTGTTCTCCTGATGTCCTCGATCTCTCTGGCTCTTACAATCTTTCCTTTCCCTCTTCTGCAGGGTTTCCCTGAGCTCCACCAAATGTAATAGTCTCCTTGCATGGGAGACTCACACTCAGGTGTGGTGTGTGAACAACTACCAGGAAGCTGTTTGCTCTTCATAAGCTGATTAGTGTAGATGTGAGCTCAGAAGATTCTAGTAAAGGGCAGCGACAGACAGCAAAGGCTACCTGTGCATTCAGTGTTGGGTGAGTTTGGGTTGACAGTTTAAGAGTACACCAATCGTCTACATAATTTATATCAACACTATTATGGAGTGAATTGAGAATTGGGGGTGTATATTTCACAGGTCTTTGTGCTAGACAATTTACTATTTCTTCTCATGTGGTTAGGAATAAAATAATTACTTGCAATGAAAAGAATTGCTTGGCAGGATGGAGGGGCTAGAAGGATGGTTCATCAGCTAAGAGCGTTTGCTGATCTTGCAGAGGACATGAGTTTGATTCTCAGCACCCACACTGGGTGGCTCACAATCTCCTATAACTCCAGCTCCAAGGAATAAGGTGCCCCTGGTCCTGCCTTAGTTAGGTTTTTATAGCAGGGATGAATGGTTACAAAAGTAACTTGGGGATGACAGGGTTTATTTGTCTTATATGGCCCAGCTCCCAGCCCATCACTAAGGGAAGTCAGGATAGCAACCTGGGGGGCTAGACTTGAAGCAAAGGTGATGGGGGAATGATGTTTAATGACATTCTCCCCAGACTCACATTCACTTCCCTTTTCTGTCCCCAAGGGTGGCACTGCCCAACCTGGGTTGGGTCCTTCTGCATCTGTCATTGTTCAAGAAAATGCCCACAGACTTGCCTTCAGGCCAAGGTGAAGGAGTATATTCAATTGAGATTTTTTATTTTGTCACATAACCCTAGCTTGTGTCAAAAGAACATTTAAAAATAAAGGGATTACTGGTGCAAATAGCATTTTTACTGATAGCATAAAAGCAATGGACAACAGTTTGCTGTCCCAAAATTTAGCTTCTAATTTAAAGAAAGAAGCACAACTTCAAAATACTTGCTGTATTTCTGCTATCCCACATTGGTCTGAAACCATGGAAAACACAAAAATTAAGGAGAGGTCAGTGAGACAGCGTTGCCAGATGATGGAACCATCATTCTTTAGGCTGTCTTTCCAACTTTCTCCCATTATCTTGCATTTTGTACCTGGAGGGTTCTAAGGGTGGGTACTAATAGGCATGAGATATAGTTATGAGCCTAGCTTCATGCAGGCATCAGCTACCTACGTGAGGCTTCTCGGTGAATGCTCTGAGTGTTTTGCATTCTGATTCTGATCTTGAGGACCTGAGAGTGTGTGTACTTGGTAGGATCTCTGGAGCTTCTGTCAACTGGCCAAACTGGAGAGTGTTCAGACTAACCCACTCTTCCTGTCTCATAAATAAGTCCAACTCCAGAGCTGTGCCACGCCCAGGTTTCTGTTGCTTTTATTTATCTGACAGCACGGAAATGATGTGAAGAAGGGAGGTCACACACCTTAAGGAATAGATCCCAGCATGAACCTTATAAATACTTTGCCCAATCACTTGGTTGAATATAAAAACACTTCTAGGCCCTTCCAGCCTTTGTTTTCTGTGTGCTTCATACAGCATGCAACAACAATGAGCAATCTAGCATGCCCTTCTTTTTGTGCTATGGAATCTCATCAAAAGGTCCTTGAATTTAGTTGAACTCTACTGGACTGAGAAGGAAAGACACAGAATAATTGAGACAGTGCCACCAACTCCTTGACAATCCATTCAACGAGCTTTTTTTCCAGACTATATTTGCCTGGTTCGCTCTCTGCTCCTGCAGCCTTTCATTTGCCTACTTACTGCATTGTCCAGGTTCCTGTGCCAGCAGCTTTGGTCACATTTGCAGGTGGTTATCTGCCAAAGGGGAAAGGTCAGGCTGTCTTTTCTCACTCCCTGTTTTTCTGTGCTTGCTGTAGCTATCAAAGTAGCTTATCCTGGGCATACAGATTTCTTGTCTTTGTCCTTAAGCATTAGATATGATGGCCAATCCTGGATCAGGTTTCTGGACCTTACCAGCTTTTTTTCCCTTTACATTGGTATTTATCTGTATGTATGTCTCTATGAGGGTGTTAGAGCCTCTGAAACAGGAGTTACAGACAGTTGTGAACTGCAATGTGTGTTAGGAATTGAACCCAGGTCCTCTGGGAAAACAGCCATTTCTTGATCCATCTCTTCAATGCAACTCCCTTCTGCACTTTGCTTCTTTCTTAAGAAAATTCATTTGACCTATTTGCTTCAATTCTGTTTTATTTGGGCATCTAGATTACAAGACAGGGGATATAATTGTCACCGTAATTCTAAACTCTTTAGGTCTTTTTACATGCCAGCAATCTCTTAGAGCCAAATAGGTGACTGGTTTTTGAGAATACAGTGATGCAAAATACCATTCTTTGTGATCACTTGCTTTGCATTGCGTATCACCATACACTTAATCAAATTTACATAGAACTGGATATGCACATTGGTTACATAAAACTATATGCAATGTAGTTTGTGAGCAATTTCAGACATTCTCTAATATAATTTGACTGTATAGGCTTTTTTCCCATAGAAACTGCTTTCACAATCTTTTTTCTGCCTGAGTGCAGCTTGTATTTCTCACAAAAGATTTTAAAGTTGGGAGGGAGGCTGTAGAGCATGGAGAACAGATAGGAAGAACTCAACCGATCTAGTCCCTGTGATGTGAAATTTGCTATGAGCTAGGAGTATGAAACTGTTCTTCATGGCTATTTCAAAATACTCCAAAGTATATAAATTGCTGGAATTGTTTTTAAGAACAATGTGACAGTAATGACCAGTTTTAACCAGAAATACCTTTGTTTGCAAATGTGTATTATGTGGCTCTTTTTGCTACAGAGTTCTGTGAAATACAGATAGTTGTTCTAAACATCCCTAAACAGTACTTGCTCAAAGTGCATAATGAGACTGAGGAGACAGTTCAGTCAGTTAAGTGCTTGTCCTGCAAGCGTGAAGACCTAGGTTCAAGACCAACAACCCACAGTAAAGGGGTCATTATTATGATCCTCTATATCCTTCATCCTTCCCAACTAGACTGGTCCAGGCCTGGCCTCACATGCAGTTCACTGGCCTCGTCTGGTCACCTGTACCTGTGCCACAGCCAATATTTAGGCTTCTTACCTATCTTCCCTATCCTATACATAGGCACCTCCCACACCACATCCAACCTCTCTCCGTACCCAGATCTTCCTTCACACTGCAGGCTTGGAGCCTGATGCACATTTAGCACACCGGCTCAGTTTCCTTCATCTTTCTGCCTTTACTCTACCTAAGCCATTTCCAACCTTGAGTTTCAACCTGCCCAAATATCCTCATTTCGGCTTCACCCTTCTCACAGTTCAGACACAGAACTAACATAAGAAGTTCACGTGCCCAATCTCATCATAAAAATACAATATAAAAGATCAAGTCAGTATTTCTTTTCTTAAATGTACCAGTCCTGTAAAAATGTTTGTCAAGAAGAATTTTCTAGAGGAACCTCAGGATACATAATTTAAAAATCAATCACAAACTTCAGCAAAGACTCCAAAAAGTTTAAAATAAACACAAAGAAACAGCTCAATGAAGTTAAAGACAACGATTTTAAGGAGAATAAACACCTGAACAATGTCCAGGAGAATACAACCACAAGACTGATGGAAATGATGAAGACAACTCAGGACTTGAAAATGGAATTCAATAAAGAAATAGAAATGTTGAAGAATACTTGCATAAAAACTAACTCCAAACGTAACGTATCAAAGACATAAGCATGAAACCAGAAACACTGAAACTGTCAGAAGAAAACATAGGCAGCACCCACATGATGCAAGTGTAGGAAAGGACTTCCTGAATAGAACTCGATTTGTCCAAGCATTAAGAACAACAATTGACAACTGGGATTTCATAAAACTGTAACACTTCTGCACACATAAAGAAACAATAACTGGATGAAGAGGAAGGGCATAAAATGGGAGATACTTTGCCGTGTGTGTTGTGTGTGTGTGTGTGTGTGTGTGTGTGTGTGTGTGTGTGTGTGTGTATGTGTATGTGTATATATCCTAATGTGTATCATAGTTAGGTGGCTAATAGTATGATTCTTATGGTTTTCAGACATTCTTACTGCTGTTTTACTCTCCTTCTGTATTTATTGCCCCATCAGTGTTCTTCTGCTTCTCATTTCTCCCATCTGATCACTTGCATCCTGCTATTCTCCTCTTTCTTGCTGCAATATATATTGATATATATCAAATATCCAGACTATATAAAGAACTCAAAAAACAAAAAAATTAAAAAATAAAGTAAAAAAAAAATGGGCCTGATAACTGAAGAAGGGGAGGAAGAGAAGAAGGAGGAGGAGAAAGAGGAAGAGGCAGAGGACGAGGAGGGGAAAAAGAAGAAGGAGAAGAAGAAGAAGAAGAAGAAGAAGAAGAAGAAGAAGAAGAAGAAGAAGAAGAAGAAGAAGAAGAGGAGGAGGAGGAGGAGGAGGAGGAGGAGGAGGAAGAGGAGGAGGAGGAGGAGGAAGAGGAAGAGGAAGAGGAAGAGGAAGAGGAAGAAGGTGACTATGAAGTATCTCAAAACTTTTCATGATCTCTAGCAATTGGGGAAATAAAAATTAAAACAGAGAGTTTGTCTTACTCCAGTCAGAATGCCAATGATCAACAAAACAACTTATGTTGTTGCATCACGATGTGATGTAACAATTCCTCAAGGAATGTGAGGAAAAAGAAACCTTTATTGACTGTTTGTGGGGTTAAAAAACTGGTCCAGATGCTCTGGAAACCATTGGAGAAAATTCTCAAGAAGCTAAAACTCAATCTATCATCGGAGCCATCTATACCTCTCCTTGGCATTTGCCCAAAGGACTCAGCATGCAACTCCACAGACACTTGCTCAGCCATCTTCCCAGCTCCTCTATTCACAATAGCTAGGAAATGGAAAGAATCTAAATGTCCTTCCATTGATTAATGGATAATGAAAATGTGGTACATGAAATACTATCCATCTGTGAAGAAAAATAAAATCACAAATTTTGCAAATAAATGGATGGAAGTAGGAAAGATTATATTAAGTGAGGTAACCTAGACACAGAATGACACATTACATGTTCTCTCCCATTTGAGGCGTCTATAACCACATCTTCAGATGTGAGTACATATTCTGGAGTAACTTCAGAAACCAGGAAAGTAAAATGGAACCACTGTCTGTGGTGGGGACAGTGAGGGAGAAAGAGAGAAGAGAATAGCAGGATGCAAGTGATCAGATGGGAGAAATGGGAAGCAGAAAAGCAGTGATGGGGCAATAAATACAGAAGGAGAGTAAAGCATCAGTAAGAATGTCTGAAAACCATAGGAAGCATACTACTAGGTACCTACCTATGAAACACATTAGTCTGTATGCAAGTATACATATACAGTGTGAATGACTATTTCCTAGCTGAGCTGACAATAATACTTCCTCCAAGAGTCACAGACCAACTAATGAAAATCTCAAAACTAAGCATGAGAAACCTTCTTTCTAATTGTTGTTAAGAATTGTTCAAGAGACTTACAAGCTATTGATATTACTCTTGGTTGTCCCCAGAGGTGGAAGATAGTCCCTATTGCTTAAGACACCATGCACATCAGGCACAGAATTCAGAGACCACTGAGCTGGAACTGACCTGAACACCTCTTTCCTGAGTACTGGCTTTCATGGTACCAGAAGGCACCATGCAAGCTTCTAAAGGAGGATAGCAACCAACAGTCCTACTCATCTACGATGCCTATGAACCACAAAAATGACTAGAAAAGTATTGATAAGCCTAAGGGTGCAGTAGTGGCTGGCATACACTGATAGTAACCAACAGCTGTCTAATTGGTTATAAGATCTGCTCAACAAAAATAAACCATGACAACCCATGACTAGTGAAACCATGTAGTTTGGAAGAGAACCCACAACCACCATGTTACTAAGCCAATATAATCCCTAATTACATTCTAAATATTTATTTTCATACCCATAATTTTCTTCTTCCCATCCCTCCTTCCAAACCCTCCCATATTGCTTTCCTTGCACTTTGTCAAACTCATGGCCTCATTTTTATTAGTTTGTCTACATGCATATATGTATATGTATGTTCATATATACTACTAAATACATAAACACAACCTATTTAGTTTTTATAATATTACTTGTATTTATACTTTCAGGGCTAATCATTTGGTGCTGGATAACCAATTGGCTGATTCTTCCCCAGGGAGGGCTTTTTCTCCCACTCTCAGCAATCCTTACTTGTCTGTATTTCTTTGTGCAGGGCTAAGAGTGTCTAGGCTTTCTCCAAATGCATATTTTCATGTCTGTTGTTGTTATCTTTGTCCAGCTCATATTTAGACAGTCATGTTGGTTAGACTTTATGCAGGAAGTTTTAGTATATACAACCTCATAGCAAACTCCCTCTTTCTCTGGGTTTTATAATCTTTCTGCCTCCTCAACTGCAATCAATGTTCCCTGAGCCTTAGGCATAGGAGTTGTATTATAGATGTGTCCTTTGAAACAAAGCTCTATAACTCTGAATTTTAATGGTTGTGGTCTTCTTCAATGGTTTCTGCCAGTTGAAAAATGTGTTGTTGTTGTTGTTGTTGTTATTGTTTTTGTTTTGATTCGAGATGAGGATTTCCCAAAAGCCTAGCTTCTCTCCCTGAAACTTGTATATGAGATGCTCTCTTCAAATGCTATTTAACTTATTCTACCTCACTTTAAATCTTAAGCCAATTGCTGGATGAATGCATCTTTGTCTCTGGGCAGTGTCCAGTGCTCTGACATTATCACAGAGAGAAAAATGTGGGTGAGTGCCCTAACACCATCACTCAGGTAGGAATGTGGGGCCAATTTCTGCAGGTGATGAGAAACTTTCCATCATCCAAGACAACATCAATGCAAATGAGGATGGATGAGGCTGGGGTGGTAGAAAGCAGAGAGTTCAGGGTGGGACTTCTAAAGCCAAGGCTCGCAGAGGATCCACACAGCAGAAAAGTTAAACAGAAGAAGATGTAGTTTCTTGAATGGGGATGATGGGTGCTAGAGAAATGTAGAAAAGATGAGATGCAGGCATAACTCCCTCTGCCTTGCAAATGTGTGTTGGGGACTTTGTAATCTGGCAGTCTGTGACTTGTAGCTACAAAGAATTACTGTCATTTATGGAACTAGGAAGATAGCTTAGTGAGCAAAGTGCTTGCCACACAAGCATGAAAGCCAGAGTTTGATGCCCAAAGACACATAATTGATGGGTACAGTAAGGCACATTTATAGCATCAACACTGGGGAAGTAGAGATAGGCTGAATCCCAGAGCTCACTGGACTGCCATTTTTGCCTACTTGGTAAGTGTTAAAGCAGTGAGATATCCTGTTCAAAAACCAAGGTAGACAGCATGTAAAGAATAGCACTTGAGGTTAACCTCTGGCCTCTGCATAGATGCACACAAAGGAACACAAACACCTGTGAACTTACACACACACACACACACACACACACACACACACACACACACTGAATTATCATGGCAGGCTACTACCAAGCTGATAGGTTTCCCAAGAGCACTGGCCTTTCTATCCCAGGGATTCTGTGCTGCTTCTACATATTTCACTCTTGTGGTTGTCATAAAGAAGTTTCAAGACTACCCAGATGTCCCCCAAATCCTGACATGCTAGGGTTTAAGGGACTCCCTAGACCATATCCAATAATTCTTGACCTGGGATGCTCACTGATTCAGAAACACAGAGGACATATATGCCTGGAGCCATACTAGAACATTCAAGACAGATAAGGTGGCTTAGGTTTCTATCTTCCTCAGGTGGGAGAATCCAAAAAAAAAAAAAGCCTTCAATCCATGTACTGAGAAAAGAACCTCAGGGGACGTGTGAGTTTCCTAAAGTCATTAAGGGTGGGCTGTCATAGAAATATCCTCTCTGTTCTTTAGATGCCTGTTTGTGTGGGAGAGGGTTGGGGAGGCATTCCAGTGTGCCTGTGATATCTGGTCAGCTATCACTTTGAGCTACAGTTTTTACATTTGTAAGAAAAACAGTGCAAAGGAGGCGTTGTCACACTCTGCCTTGCTCTGAGCCAGGTCCCCTTCTATGCATCTCTGGTCTATTGCAACTATCTTTGGAACTTACAGTGTGAGTTAATCCCACCCATCGCTTAAGTTGGCTTTTCTTTTATGGAATTAGAGAAGTTTAGTAATCTGTACCGAAATTGGGGTCATTAGAAGAACAGAGCAGTCCAGAGAATTCCCTTGGTGTTTTTACTTTGACTTTCTGTGACAGTAGAAACTTGCACAGCCTCCGATGACTCGTTTGAGAAGATCCTGGGTACAGTGTGCAGAGGTGGGAAGATAAAGATCCTTCTATTAGAAGTTATCAGGCTCTGGCCACTCTGCCATTTTAGAGAATAGAACTAGCAAGAAATGGGCTCTATGAACTCTCACTTAACTGTATCGTCTTGCTTTAAGTTGTCACAACTCTTAATTTTATATTGTCCCGAGTGGCAGGACCATCATGACACAAAAAGCATGGCATGGAAGCTGAATGTCCCCTAGGTCTTTAATTCAACAGAAATAATGCTAAAGTCAGGCTGGTGACAGTAAACACAATTACAAGGACTTGAGCTCTCTGGACCTGAGCATGAGTACTCTTGACTTTGAGTGTGAACTTCTGGTTTCATATGGTTGACCCAGTCTAGGGATGAGTTTCTCGACTCTTGTTCATTTGCACTTACCATCTGATTGCTTGTTTGCAAATGACCTATACATGTGGTCATTTGTATTTCCCAGGATCAACATCTTTTCCAAGCTGCTGTAATTCAACTGTTCACTTCATTGCTTCAATTAAATATATGTAGAATCTGAGTCCTTTTTCAAGTTCAAATCTGACTCCTTCTAACACCTGAGAGTGTTCCTCCATTGTCAGTGCCCTGTGTCTGCACTGACCTCTGCTTGATCTCTCTGTTTCTGCTCTTAACCCTATCAGTGCCTGGGATAAAATTATTAATGTATCTCAGCATGCCATCCTCCTGTCAAGACTATAGTCGCCTTTAAGATTTTAAATTTTATTCTGAGGAAGATAAGCCTGAAATCATGCAGTAGTTTTGTATGTCCTCTTTATCTCCAAACTCTTTCTTTTTCTCTACTGACCCCATCTATTCTGGCGCAGGCAGCAGGATCCACTAATTTCCAAGAGCTCAACAGACATATTTCTATGATGAAGTCTCTCCCAGAAGCACATCTTTAGATCCAGTGACTGGAACTAGTTTATGTTATGGGAAATTCTGAAGTAGCACTATGTGGAGGAGAGGAAATGAGTCACTGACCCCCAGGAAACTGGCAAATGATGTGTATGCTGTGAGGGGATGGTGCCAATCCCACAGAATAACTCTATAGCCTTGGTATTTAAGGTATGGCCTAAGGGCCCACTGCATTGCCTTTGCCTAGGAGTTTGTTAGAGAATGTCCAGACTCACCCCAGACCTACTGACACAGAATCTGCATTTGATCAAGCATTTTTGGGGTTCCTGTGCTTTAGTCAATATTTGAGAAACATGTTCCAGTAGCAGAGAAGCACCCAAATTATCCTGCTCTAAAGCAGACAGCTTTGGGTGTTTGCTCAATGATTCCTTAGTTAATAGGTGATTCCTGTTTTGGAGGCTGTTAAAGGCCACAGAGTGTGGGGCTTGGTATAATTCATGGTCTGCAAACAAAGATCTATAGACAGGAAGAGGGTCATAAGAGTCACAGCAGACGAGACTTATGGATGTGGAGATTTCACACACAATCCCAGTAACGTCTAGTGCTGAGCCTTGGCTTCTTTTTCATTGGCTGTTCTCTTTACCTAAAATACCTTTGGTATTCACCTCGTAAATCCCACCTCCTCTGAGTCTTTGCCCAAGTCTCAGTCCCAGTAAGTTTTGGGTACTTGATTGTTGTAGTAATTATTTAAAAATGGCTGCCGGTGAAGTTGACTATCTAAGCTGCAGTAGCACTGCCTAGATCAACCACGTGGCCAGAGGCCACGTGCACACCACAGCTAGAAACGGCCAGCTAGAAACACCAGCCCAGCCACCCACGAGAAGCCAGCATGGGAGATGGCTCTGCCAGTCTTCCATGCTATCTCTGCAAAGCTGGAAAGTGCCCAGACCATCCTGTCAATCACGCAGGCTCAGTATGAATGAGACTCTAATGCTTAGAATATCCAAAAGCTTATATATTTAGTAGTGATCAATAATAAGATGCCCATCCAATCAGAGGTGTAACCCAATACCCAACCTAGATATACCAACTACCTTTGACTGCAACGGACAAGCAAACATCAGCCTCCATGTCTACTTCTCTCCTCCCTTCCTCTCTTACCTCCTCCTCTTCCTCCCTTACTCCTCCTACCTTAGCTCCTCCTACAGATTTTTCCAGGAAGCTGTGTGTAATATCCCAACATTCCTCAGCCCCTATCACACTGTTCTTTGATTACCCTTCTATATATGATATTATATTTATATTTCGGATGTTATCCCTTTTCCCTATTTACCTCCAACCCAGGAACTCCCTATACCATCCACCCTCCTTTTGCTTCTATGAGGGTGTGCCCCCACCTACCCATCCAGTCCCACCTCCCTGCCCTCAAATTCCCCCACAATGGAGCATACAGCCTTCTTGGGACCAAGGATTTCCTCTCCCACCTATGCCCAACAAGGCCATCCTCCCCTAAATATACAACTGGGGCCATGGATTCCTACCTATGTGCTCCCAGGCTGGTGGTTTATACCCTGAGAGCTCTGGTTAGTTGGTATTGTTGCTCTCTTCATGGGGCAGCAAACCCTTTCAGCTCCTTCAGTCTTCTCTCTAACTCCTCCATTGGGAACCCCATGATCAGATCAGTGATTAGCTGTGAGTATCCACCTTTATATAGGTCAGGGTCTGACAGACTTCTAAGGAGACAGCTATATTTGACTCCTGTCAACATGTACTTCCTGGCATTCACATCAGCATCTACCTTTGGTGACTGCACATGGGATGGATTTTCAGGTGGAACAGTTTCCAAATGACCCCTCCTTCAGTTTCTGTCCCACACTTTGTCTCCGTATTTGTTCCCATGAGTATTTTGTTACTCCTTCTGTGAAGGACTGAAGCACCCACAATTCAGTCTTCCTTCTTCATGAGATCCATGTGGTCTGTGAGTTGTATCTTGGGTATTGTGAGCTTTTTGGCTAATATCCAATTATCAGTAAGTGCATACCATGTGTGTTCTTTTGTGATTGGGTTACCTCACTCGGGATATTTTCTAGTTCCATCCACTTACCTAAGAATTTCATGAATTCATTATTTTCAATAGCTGTGTAATACTACATTGTGTAAATGTACAACATTTTCTGTATCTAATCTTTTGTTGAAAGACATCTGGGTTCTATCCAGCTTCTGGCTATTATAAATAAGGCTGCTATGAACATAGAGCATACGTCTTTGTTATATGTTGCAGCATCTTCTGGGTATATGCCCAGGAGTGGTATAGCTGGGCTCTTAGGTAATGCTATGTCCAATTTTCTGAGAAACCACCAGACTTCTTTTCATAGTGGTTGTACCAGCTTGAAATCCCACCAACAATGGAGGAGTGTTCCTCTTTCTTCACATCCTTGCTAGCATCTGCTATCACCAAAGTTTTGGATCTTAGCCATTCTGACTGGTGTGAGGTGGAATCTCAGAATTGTTTTGATTTGCATTTCCCTGATGATTAAGGATGTTGAACATTTATTTAGATTCTAATTTTCTCAGTTAAGAATTCTTTGTTTGGCCCTGTGTCCCATTTTTAAATAGGGTTATTTGGTTGTTTGGAGTCTAATTTCTTGAGTTCTTTGTATATATTGGATATTAGTCCTCTATCAGCTGTAGGATTGATAAAGATCTTTTCCCAATATGTTGGTTGCCATTTTGTCCTCTTGACAGTGTCCTTTGCCTTACAGAAGCTTTGCAATTTTATGAGGTCCCATTTGTCAATTCTTGATTTTAGAGCATAAGCCATTGGTGTTCTGTTCAGGAACTTTTCCCCTGTGCCCAGGTATTCAAGATTTTTCCCCACATTCTCTTCTATTAGTTTCAGTGTATGTGGTCTTATGTAAAGGTCCTTTATCGACATGGACTTGAGCTTTGTACAAGGAGATAAGAATGGATCCATTTGCATTCTTCTACATGCTGACCTCCAGTTGAACCAGCACCATTTGCTGAAAATGCTGTCCTTTTTCCACTGGATGGTTTTAGCTCCTTTGTCAAAGATCAAGTGACCATAGGTGTGTGGGTTCATTTCTGGATCTTCAATTCTATTCCATTGATCTTCCTGCCTGTCTCTGAACCAATACCATGCAGTTTTTATCACTTTTGTTCTGTAGCACAGATTGAGGTCAGGGATGGTGATTCCCCCAGAAGTTTTTTTATTGTTGAGAATGGTTCTGGCTATCCTGGGTTTTTTGTTATTTTCAAAATAATATTCCAAATGTAATATTCCAAATGAATTTAAAAATTGTTCTTTCTATCTCTATGAAGAATTGATTTAGAATTTTGAATGGGATGGCACTGAATCTGTAGATTGCTTTTGGCAAGATGGCCATTTTTACTATATTAATTTTGCCAATGCAAGAGCATGGGAGATCTTTTCATCTTCTGAGATCTTCTTCGATTTCTTTCTTCAGAGACTTAAAGTTATTGTCATACAGATCTTTCACTTGCTTGGTTAGATTCACACCAAGCTATTTTATATTATTTGTGACTATTGTGAAGGGTGTCATTTCCCTAATTTATTCCTCAGCCTGTTTATCCTAGAGGAAGGCTACTGATTTGTTTGAGTTGATTTTATATTCAGCTACTTTGCTGAAGTTGTTTATCAAACAACTTCAAGCAATCTCTTCAAGTAAGAACTCTTAAAGGAGTTCTCTGGTGGAGGTTTTGGAGTCACTTAGGTATACTATCATATCATCTGCTAATAGTGATAGTTTGGTCTCTTTCTTTTTTATTTGTATCCCTTTGACTTCCTTTTGTTGTCTAATTGCTCTGGCTAGGACTTCCAGTACTACATTGAATAGGAGAGAGTGGGCAGCCTTGCCTAGTCCCTGATTTTAGTGATATTGTTTCAAGTTTCTCTCCATTTAGTTTGATGTTGGCTACTGGCTTGCTGTATATTGCTTTTACTGTGTTGAATTATGGGCCTTGAATTCCTGATCTTTCCAAGACTTTTAACATGAAGGGGTATTGAATTTTGTCAAATGCTTTCTCAGAATCTAGTGAGATGATCTTGTGTTTTTTTTCTTTGAGTTTGTTTATATAGTGGATTATGTTGATGGATTTCCAAATATCGAACCATCCCTGCATTCCTGAATAAAACCTACTTGATCATGATGAATGATTGTTTGATATGTTCTTGGAGTCGGTTTGTCAGAATTTTATTGAGTATTTTTGCATCGATACTCATAAGGTAGATTAGTCTGAAGTTTTCTTTCTGTATTGTGTCTTTTTATGGTTTAGGTATGAAAATAATTGTGGCTTCATAGAACGAAATGGATAGTGTTTTTTCTTTTTCTATTTTGTGAAACAGTTTGAAGAGAATTGGTATTAGCTCTTCCTCATCTGTCTTGTTGATTTTCTTTAAAAAAAAAACAAAAATAAACAAACAAACAATCAAACAAAAAAACCCCACAGCTCCTGGTTTTATTGATTCTTTATATAATTCTCTTTGTTTCTACTTGGTTGATTTCAGCCCTGAGCTTGATTATTTCCTCTTGGGTGTATTTGCTTCTTTTTATTCTAGATCTTTCAGGTGTGCTGTCAAGTTTTTAGTGTATGTTCTCCCCAGTTTCTTTCTGTAGGCACTTACAGCTATGAGTTTTCCCTTAGCACTGCTTTGATTGTGTCCCATAAGTTTTGGGTATGATGAGACTTCATTTTCATTAAATTCTAAAAAATCTTTAATTTCTTTCTTTTTTTTTCTTGACCAAATCATCATTGTGTAGAGCACTGTTCAGTTTCTACATGTATGTGGGCTTTCTGTTGTTTTGTCATTATTGAAGACCAGCCTTAGTCCGTGATGATCTGATAGGATGCACGGGATTATTTCAGTCTTTTTGTATCTGTTGAGGCCTGTTTTGTGACAGATTATATGGACTATTTTGGAGAAAGTACCATGGTGCTGAGAAAAAGGTATATTCTTTTGTTTTAGGATGAAATGTTCTATAGATATCTCTTAAATCCACTTGGTTCATAACTTCTGTTAATTTCACTATGTCTCTTTAGTTTCTGTTTGCCTGATCTGTCCATTGCTGAGAGTGGGGTGTTGAAATCTCCCACTATTAATTGTATGTGGTGCAATGTGTGCTTTGAGCTTTAGTAAAGTTTCTTTTATGAATGTTGGTGCCCTTACATTTAGAGCATAGATGTTCAGAATTGAGAGTTCATCTTGGTAGCTTTTTTCTTTGATGAGTAGGAAGTGTCCTTCCTTATCTTTTGATAACTTTTGGTTGAAAGGTGATTTTATTCGATATTAGAATGGCTACTCTAGGTTGTTTCTTGGGACCATTTGCTTGGAAAATTGTTTTCAGGCCTTTCACTTTGAGGTAGTGTCTGTCTTTGTCACTGAGGTGCGTTTCCTGTATGCAGTAAAATTCTGGGTCCTGTTTAAGTATCTAGTCTGTTAGTCTACATCTTTTTCTTGGGGAATTGAGTCCATTGATGTTAAGAGATATTAAGGAAAAATGATTGTTGCATCCAGTTATTTTTGTTATTAGAGGAGGAATTATGTTTTTTGTAGCTATCTTCTTTTGGTTTTGTTGGTAGATTACTTTCTTGCTTTTTCTAGCTTATAGTTTCCCTCCTTGTGTTGGAGTTTTCCATCTACTATCCTTTGTAGGGCAGGATTTGTGGGAAGATATTCTGTAAATTTGGTCTTGTCATGGAATATCTTGGTTTCTTCATCTACGGTGATTGAGAGTTTTGTTGTGTATAGTAGTCTGTGCTGGCATTTGTGTTCTCTTAGGGTCTGTATGATATCAGTGCAGGATCTTCTGGCTTTTATATTCTCTGGTGATAAGTCTGTTGTAATTCTCACAGGTCTGCCTTTATATGTTACTTGACATCTTTTACTTTCTGCTTTTAGTATTTTTTCTTTGTTTTTTGCATTTGATATTTTGATTATTATGTGATGGGAGGAATTTCTTTTCTGGTCTAGTCTATTTGGTGTTCTGTAGGCTTCTTGTATGTTTATGGGCATCTCGTTCTTAGGTTAGGGAAGTTTTCTATAATTTTGTTGACAATATATTTATTGGCCCTTTAAGTTGGGAATCTTCACTCTCATCTATACCTATTATCCTTAGGTTTGGTCTCCTCATTGTGTCCTGGATTTCCTGGATGTTTTGTGTTAAGAACTTTTTGCATATTGTGTTTTCTTTGACAGTTGTGTCAATATTTTCTATGCTATCTTCTGCACATGAGATTCTCTCTTCTATCTCTTGTATTTTCTTGGCGATGCTTGCCTCTATGACTCCTGATTTCTTTCCTAGGTTTTCTATCTCCAGGGTAGTCTCCCTTTGTGATTTCCTTATTGTTTCTACTTCCATTTTTATGTCCTGGATGATTTTTTAAATTTCTTCACCTGTTTGGTTGTGTTCTCTTGTAATTCTTTAAGGGATGTTTGTGTTTCCTCTTTAAGGGCTTCTAACTGTTAACTTGTGTTCTCCTCAAATTCGTTGAGAGTGTTATTTATGTCCTTCTTAAAGTCCTCTATCATCATCATTAGAAGTGATTTTTAAATCTGAATCTTGCTTTCCTAGCGATATGGAGAATTCAGGACTTTCTAGTATGGTAGAATTAGGTTCTAATGTTGCCAAGTACCCTGGGTTGCTGATGCTTATGTTTTTTCACTTGCCTTTCACCATCTGGATCTTTTTAGTGCTGCTACCTGTCCTGTCTCTGACTGGAGTCTGTCCTTCCTATTATCTTGGTTGTATCAGAACTGTGTGGAACGGGTGTTACTACTGGGGTTAGAGCTTGGGCCCAAGATCTGCTCAGTGCTCAGGCACAGACAGGAAGGAACCAGTGCTCTGGGCCAGGAGTGAATTCCTGGGTCCTAGTGGGTCCCAGTTACTCCCTGTTGGGGCAGGTGTTGCTGTCTCCTTACCTAAGATACTGCCTGGGTTAGAGCTCCTGGGAGGCCCACTTCTTTTGGGTTTTGTGAGATTGGGGGTAGAGTTGCAGCCCGGGATTTGCTCTGTGCCCAGGCCCAGAACGGAAGGCTATTTGAGTTTTCTTATTGGCTAATAGAGTAGTAAACTAGAGTTTGTAGAAATATTTTTCTAATTGAGTGCTTAATATTTGTTTACCACTGGTGCCCTTAAATTATTTGTTTTATTTACATTTTGTATATTTAAATATATTATGCTTCCCTGTGAATTGTTCTCATTTTTACATTTAGAAGGTTTTCTATAGTTTAGTTTATTTATTTATCTTTCCTTCCACACAATACATCCCAACTACAGCCTCCCCTTCACCTCCTTCTCCCTATCTCCCATCATGTCCTTTTTCCCCCAGTCCACTGTTTCTCCATTTCACTATTTCACTTCAGAAAATAACAGACCTTCCAGGGACATCTAGCAAGCATAACATGTATGCCTAGTAAGATGCAATAAGACTAATCCCATACCTTCTATGATGACTACTGGGCCATTAAGAATCACTTCATTGCCTTTTTTTTTTTTTTTTTTTTTTTGGCAGTCTTGTTTGGTTCTACCCCAGGTCTCTCTGTAATCCCACTTTGGAATCCTGGTCATTCAGGCTGTATCTGACATGGACTCCTTTTTTGTGGTGTGGGCCTCAAGTTAAAGCAGTCATTGGTTGGCCACTCTCATAAGCTCTGAGTCACGACTGCCCCAGGGCATCTTGCAGGCAAAGTTGTGGGTCATAGGTTATGTGGCAGGATAGATATGTAGTTTTACCTCTAGGAGCCTAGTCTGGTTTCAGAAGATGGCTGATTCAGGCTCTGTATCTTCTATTACTAGGGGTCCTCACTAGCGGAAGTTTCATGTTTCCCCCAAACCCCAGACCTCTCCTGTTTATCTAACTTCTCTGGATCTGTGGATGTAGTGTGATTATCCTTTACCTAAGAGCTAATATTCACTTATAAGTGAGTACATATTATGTTTGTCTTTTGGGGTCTGGGTTGTATTGTTCAAGATGACTTTTTCTAGTTTCATTCATTTGCCTGCAAATTTCATGATGTCATTTTTTTTCTAACAGCTGAACAATACTCCATTGTATAAATGTACCAGATTTCCTTAATCCATTCTTAAGTCAAGGAACATCTACATTGTTTCCAATTTCTGGTTATTATAAGTAAAGCTGCTGTGAACACGGTTGAGCAAGTACCCTTGCGTTAGGATGTGGTGTCTTTTGGGTATATGCCCCAGAATGGTATAGTTGGATCTTGAAGTAGATTAATTCTCAGTTTTCTGAGGAACCATCATGTTGATTTCCACAGTGAGTTTGTACTCCTACCAGCAATAGAGGGGTGTTCAGTTCCCCTTGCTCCACAAAATGAGCTGTCACATGTGTTTTTGATCTTAGCCATTCTGACAGATATAAGATAGAATCTCAAAGTAGTTTTGATTTGCATTTCCCTGATGGCTAAAGATATTGGACATTTATTTAAGTGCTTCTTGGACATTTCTGATTCCTCTAATGAGAATTCTATTTCGCTCTATACCTCATTTTTTAATTGGCTTGTCTGGTTTGCTGATATCTAGTTTCTTGAGTTCTTTATATATTTTGGATATTAGCCCTCTACTGTCTGTGGAGTTGTTAAAAATCTTTTCCCATTCTGTAAGCTGCTATTTTTTTCCTATTGACGGTGTCCTTTGTCTTTCAAAAGCTTTTCAGTTTCACGAGGTTCCCTTTATTAATTGTCAATCTTAATTCCTGCACTGTTGGTATTCTGTTCAGGATGTTGTCTCCTGTGCCTATGTTTTTAAGGCTATTTCCCACTTTCTCTTCTAATAGTTTGTGTGTCTAGTTTTATGTTGAGATCTTTTATCTGCTTTGGCTGGAGTTTTGTCAAGCATGACATATATGGATCTAATTACAAGTCTACATGCAAACATCCAGTTAAGACAGCACCATTTGCTAAAGATGCTTTTTTTCCCATTGCATATTTCTGTCTTCTTTATCAAAAATCAGGTGCCCATAGTTATGTGGATTTATATCTGGATCTTCAATTCGATACTTATTAAGATAATCAGAGAGATGTTTACCTATATCTTCTTTTTATTATGGTTGGTTTATTTTGCTGTTTTATCTCCTTAAATGCATTATGGTATACTTTTGGAACTTATTTTTGAGCATGGAATTTTGCCTACATGTATATATCCACACACCATGTATATAACTGGTGTCAGAGGTCAGAAGAGCAAGTCAGGTACAAGTTATATGTGCTTGTAAGATCCTATGTGGTTCTGGAAACCAAAGCCCAATGCTTAACTCCATTGTTAACACTGAGCCTGCCATCTCTCTAGTCCCAGTATAGTATATTTTTAAGGGCTAAATTCTAATTCAGTTTACATTTCCCAATTAACTTATATATTTTGAAGGAAAATTGACTAAGGGAGGAAAAGAAAGTAGAAGTGTTTTCTAAGTCAGCCACTAGAGCTGTGATGACTTGAGCCTTCTAGGAAAGCTCATCTCAAAATGTTTTTAAGAGTTCTGTGATGCTGAACAGTTCTAGGGATACAGTTCCTCCAGACAGTTCTAATTGGCAGGGGATTAGCTCTGCTTCCTAATATAGTTTTGCCCTGAAGGCAGGTTATGAGGGAGGATGTGCAGTAAGTGTTCTCAAATAAGTAGCAACATCTGTTCCATGTGAATTATTTGATGTCGCCTGTGGAGGGAGGCTGTGCTTGGCACAGTTCTGAGTGTTGCCACGGTTTCTATCACTTATTCCTGCTGAAGCATGTCTATGTCTGTCCTAGGGGTATACTGCTGTCAGTGTGAAGAGGACTAGCCACCAAGATTTATAGACACTCTAATGTTTTCATAGCCTGGTCTTGTACATGTCAATTTAGCATGATGGAGTTGGGCCTGGGCATAATAAAAATAAGAGTATTGCTGTCCTATGTTGAAGCCCTGGATCCAAATCTTTCCCAGAACATTTTTCTTGTTTTCTGAAATTTTTACTTTTGACAGTAAAACACTCAATGAAAATAAATGAGAATTTTTCATTGTCAAGTTCTGAACTTACCATTGAAAAAAATGTCATTTTGTAGGCATAATCCTAACAGTGATTTCAGTCTCAGGACACTTTGCTTAAACAAATGATTAAATTTTGTTTATGAAGGTAGGAACCAGAGTTATTCTTTAGGAAGAGGAAAGATACAAATATAAAATGAATTGAAGACCTTTAGTCCTAGCATATGACAACAGGTACACATCTATTCTTCATTCATTAAGTGTCTTAAAAGCTGCTTAATGAGAGTTTCCTCTGCACAGGGTGGGACATCAGTCCTGCAGTGAGCCCATCAAGGGCTTACCCCGGGGAGTCCTGGAGTCTGCCTTTGTAGTCTGGAAAGCTGGCTACTCCTCTTTGTATGGGAAAGCTTGTAGCTTTACTTGTTTCTCAGTGCCTTCCCAGCTGCCATTCAAGAGTAAACCTTTGGAGAATTTGTTTTATGTGTGGAGCAATAAGTACACAGTCAATCTCTTTGCTTATTTACTTCTCAGTTTCTTTCAGCTTCTAACTTTTGTTTGCAACTGGTTTCTGCATATTTTAGTTCTTCTTTGAGATAGGAGATTTAAAGTGTTTTCTCCCAGTGTGTCGGTTGTTACTTATTTATTTTTTTTAGATGGTGTCCTTTGAAACACAAAGACTTTAATTTTGATAACATCTGATTTATCTTCTAGATTCCTTTTTGTTGGTCTATGAATATAATGCTAACCTCAGGTCAGAGCTATTTACTCAGTTGCTTGGTCCTCTAAACACTTTATTTAAGTGTGCTACCCTTTCTGTACCAACTTCAAATGTTTGGTATACTGGTCTAACTCTACTTTTTGGCTTATGAATACCTTCTTTTGTCTACATCATTAGTAGTTATTTTTTTATTTAAGTTTTGAAATTTATATATGTTTGCTCCCGTTTCTCTGTTTGTATACCAAATGCATGCAGATGTCTGAGCAAGTCAGAAGGTGGCATCGTGAGCCCTGGAACTTGAGTTACGAGTGGTTGCGAGCTGCCTGATACGGGTGCTGAAAATCCAAACCAAGTCCTCTGCATTAGTAGCAAGTGTTCTTAACCACTGGACCATATCCCCAGCTACATGTCCACATAATTTTAAAAGAATTGTGTCCTTCTTCCCCCATTTAATTCTCTTGGAGACTTTTTTGAAAGCACAATGTTTTTAACTTGCATTTTTCCTTAACAGACACTCATGGGTATTCTCTTTCTTTGACTGATTCATTGCTTGCTTTATTATAAATTTTATATGCAAGCATCCATAGCAATGGAAGACATCTTCAGAACACTGCTTTAGAATACATAGTGAAGAACATGAACCAACAAGAGGTTGTGCTAGCTTCCTTCCTAGCACTCAGCTGAACCAATAGTCTTCACAGTGACTCACACTGAGCAAAAGGGTATCATAAAATGTGGAGCCAACACACAACCTAGCTAAGCACACACAGGAGCCCTTCCCTGGAAAATAAAAGCAAAAACTGTCACTAATTAATATCTCTGGAAAAAGATTTTGATTTTCTCAAACTATCCTATTTTGCTCCTAAGCTGTTCACAAAAAAAAAAAAATGTAATAATCCATTAGGAATTTTTTTTTTGCTTGAATTGATCAGAGTCATCATGTGGTTATGAACTGATGATTTTTCTGTCATTCTTTTTCATGTATTGATTGTCACTTTCCTCAAAAAAACATGCCTTTCTCTTCTAATTCTTAAAAAACAAAAACAAAAACAAAAACAAAACCCAGTTGTCAATATAGATATCAGGTTCTTTATTTGGTGTTATTATCCATTTCCCTTATTTCTTGTTTTGGTGTTTGTCTCAAGTTTGTTTGCTTTTGCTTTTTTTTTTTTTTTCTTTTTTATACCTAATAATCTACCCTGAAGATTTCCCAGGCTCTTTTTTTCCCATTAATTTATTTATTTACTCACTTTCCATCCAGACTGAAGTACCCATTCCCCCTCTCTTCCTAGTCTCCCACTCCCTCTCCCACTCTTCCCCTTCTCAGAGAAGAGGATTCCTACTTCCATATGTACCAACCAACCCTGGCACACCAAGTCTCATCAGGACTATGTGTATCCTCTCCCACTAAGGCCAGACAAGACTGCCCAGCTAGGGGAAAACTTTTCAAAGGCAAGCAAGAGAGTCCAAGTCGGAGACAGCCTCCACTCCAATTGTTGGGGAACCCACATGAAGACCAAGCTGCACATCTGCAACACATGTGTAGGGGGGCTAAGTCTCTGGGAGCCCCTGTGGCCCCAGGTGAGTTGAATCTGTAGGTAGTCTTGTGGTATCTTTGACCCCCTCAGGCTCTCTCAATCCTTCCCCCACTCTTCCACAGACTCTCGGAGCCCTGCCTAAGGGAAGATGCTTGAATCTCACTCAGAAAGAGTAATAAAATGGCTATCAGAGGTGGATAGAGAGTTGGAGCTGAGTGGGAAGGGGGGGGACTGGATTCGGGATCAATTATGGAGAGAGCAGGGGTGGGAAGTAAAAGGTCTGGGAGAGAGAAGGGAAAGCAATGGGAAGGAGAGGCTCCTGGGAGGATATAGGGGTAGCCCTAGCTGAGACTCCTAGCCTCAGGAATATGGAGCCTGAAGTGACCACCTCCTATAGCCAGGTGGAGGTAGGAGGGTACCAATCCACTCACAAAGCCTTCAACCCAAAATTTGCCCTGCCTATAAGATATGCAGGGATAAAGATGGAACAGAGTTTGAGGGAATAGCCAGCTAATGACTAGCCAAACATGAGACTCACACCATGGGAGAGAGCCAACATCTGACACTATTAATGATCCTCTGCTGTGCTTGAAGACAAGACCTTAACATTACTGTCCTTTGAGAGGTTTCATCCAACAGTTAATAAAAACCAATACAGAGACCCACAGCAAAACAATAGGCAGAGCTTGGGGAATCGTGTGGAATTTCCCAGGTTATTAGTGTTCCGGAACTCTTCTTGATAGATGTACTGTGGTGTAAGTCTTTCCTCTGTGGGTGTCTGGGTTATTTCCTGCACTTCACTGTTACAAGTGAAGCATGGCATTGTGGGCATAGTTTTCTACCACAGAATGTAAGTCTCAGTAATCCCTTGAAGAGGGATCTGGATATTGGCTGTTAGGTTATCGTTCATAGGGCTGGTATCACAATGGACTCCCTTGAGTGTCTTAATGTCTTCTTTCCCCAAGTTTCACCAATAGTATATGTAGTCAAACTTGTATTATTCTGCTCGTCAAAGGGGATAGTCTAAAATAATTTTAGTTTCCATTTTTATGTAAGAAAAATAAGCAAATATTCATTCAATGTATTGTCAACTATCCACTCAAGGGTTTTGGTCATTTATCTAATACTTTCAATTTTAAATATTATGAGTATTTTGTGTTGATTTATTAGACTGTTGCTAATTACAAATATTTTTTCTCAGTTTTTTTATTTGTGATTTTAAAGATTACATTTACTTGGTGTGTGTGTGTGTGTGTGTGTGTGTGTGTGTGTGTGTATGAATGTGTGTATGCACATGTGTCTACACAGTTGCTATATATGAAGGTCAGGGGACAACCTGGAGAAGTAAATTCTCTCCTTCCACTCCTCAGGGCTGAACACAGGTCATCAGCCATAGCTACAAACACCTTAGCTCGCTGATTCATCTCAGCAACCTTTTTTTTCATATACAACCAACTTTGCACTCAGATACTCCTGTATAGCAATGTCTTACTAGGCCTGGGTTTCCTTCATAGAAACTTTGTTCACAGTGAGTCCTTCTCCCTCAGGAAAATGACTGTTTTCTTCTAAGCATTTATGATTTTGTGTTGTTCATTTGTAATCTTGATGCGTTTGCAGTTTACTACAGTGTGGCAGAATATCAAATTTCATTGTTTTCTGAATGACTATTCAATGCACTGGCATGATTAGAAACACTAATTTTCACCCCACAAACTGAGATACCACTTTTATAACACAATAAGTTTTCTTTTTTTTTGTTTTTTAAGGTTTCAATTTTTTTTTTATTTTCTCCATACTATTTCATACCAGTCCACTCTTTACTCCTTATGCCAGCTCTGACTCAACTTTGACCCTGCTGCTGCTGTGCCTGAATGGCCTCATCATCTTCCTCAGGACCCTTGGGAGGACTGTGGTGAGGGGACTGTCCCTCCAGTTTTGAGGTTGTCAGGAGCTCCCTCGTGGACCTGGCCAGGCGGAATACCACTGGGATCTGTGCCAGGGTTGGGTTGGTCTCCTGCAAGCCTTGGATCCACTTGACCACTGTTGCCTGATCATGGGCACCAGCCATGCACATGGCGAAGACAGGGCCTTCTGTCACTTCATCCACGTCAAACTCATAGTTGTCCCAAGCACTCCTTGAGTATTCCAGGTCCAGCTTCACTGGGTAGTACAGGTTCCACTCTTCTGGGATTTCCTCTACTGTCTCTTCCTCAGGGGGTGGCAGGTCAGCTCTTAGGATGTGATAATAGAGGCACTTACTACGAAGCCAGAGAGGGAAGGGACCCTCAACAAAAACAGGCCTGGATGGGTTGTGGCGGGCCAGGGCAGCTTGCTGATCTGGACTCTGGATTCCTACAATGTAAGGCTGTGTGGGATCTTCCATGCCTGTTGAGTCACTGGGTAAAGACATCTGGTAGACAGTGACTTTAGCACTGAGATCAGGCTCCATGTGTCGCAGGCCTAGCTTGGCCAGGTCCAAAGGGTCCTGGGGAAGATCCCGAGGCACTGGGTAGGGGTTGATATTCTTGAAGCGGGTGAACCACAGCTGCATCCGCAGGAACTTGAGTATAGGGTAACTTTTGCACCCAAATATTTGAATCAGTAAGAACTCTGTCTCTGTGTCGGGCATGACTCCGTGTCGTTCCATCTGCTCCAGGACCGCGATCCCACATTCTTGCTGCCGTGGGTAGTGGACAAAGATGCGCTGGATAACGTTGTGGGGCTGGAAGACCTCCTTGAGGAAAACATCCAGCAGCCGGTTGTAAACTGACAAGTCCCGCTCCATACCAAACTCTGGCATCTTGCGCAGTGCTAGGTAGATGAAGTCCATGTGTCCACGCTTGCGTACGTTGTCCGCCCCCAAAGCTGCACACTGCATTCAGGAATTTTGCCTTGTCCTGTTCTCCATTTCCTGATGGCCTGAATAGGTCTTCATGCATTGCTGGAAACTTGATGGGCTTCTTTTGGGGTTCGGGGGGTCGAGGAACCAACCACACCTCATCCTTGTGTGTAACTGCACTACAGTGGAGGCCTCGTGGAGCCTGGAGGGACACCTGAGCACAGAGAGTTCCTGAGAGGGCAGTGCTGCAGATGCCTCCCCAGCCCCTAGAGAGGCCGCGGGCCAGCAAGTTGACCTGCACCCAGCTCATGCCTCTGTGGATTCAACCACACGCGGCCAGCCGAGAACCCGAGCCGACTCGGTGAGACCGCTGGGCGCCGTCATCCACAATAAGTTTTCATATATGATTTTTTTTAACTTTTCTACACTGCTTCTCTGTCACAGAATGCAGACCTTGTCGTGTGCTTTAGCATCTAGAGAACCCTGAAGTTAATTAGGGTTTTTTTTTTCTCTGTGTTTTTAAAAATTTTTGTTAATTGACAGTGATCTTTGTTTTACAGTCATAATTCTTATTTTTGAAGATTTCAAACATGTCTACAATGCATCTTGACCTCATCCACACTCTACCGTCTCCTTCTACTTCCCCAGAGGACTCTCAACACATACAGCACCATACCATCATACCCTTTTTTAAAAATAATAATTACTAATAACCCTCTGAGTCCAATTAGTGTTGACTATATGCACATGTATGTAAGAAAATCCATTATAGCATGTGTAGTCTTCTAGCAGCCATATCACCAAAGAAGTGATCCCTCACAGATGCCTCAGTGGTCATAATAGCTTTTACTCTAGGAGTGGAACCTCTAAAATTATGTTACTTGATCTGAAGTAGGTAAGCATTGCTTGTATAAATGACAGCAGAAAATGGGCAGTCCACATTGCTCCCAAAAGACATATGTCATCAAATGAAAATCTCAGTGCCAAGCATGGCATACTTCCCTGACAGTTATTGGACAGGAAGGTCCAATATTTTTTCTCCTTGCAGGCTAGATCTCATAGTCTCTCAAGACTATGAGACTGTATATGTCTATGCAGGCCAGGTGGAGAAAAGACATCAGTTGTCTTATCCAAGAATAGAACCTGAATGCTACAAAAACAACCTGACAAAGAAATTATGGTTGCTGTTGCAATAGTGGCATGATAGTTATGGAAATAGTTATGAGAATAACCAACCACATCTAGCAGCCCAGCTAGAAGAACGTATCCCACAAACTGCTCTTGGAATAGCCCCCATTCCAGTTGTTCAGGACTCACATGAAGATCAAGCTGCACATCTGCTACATATGTGTGGAGAGGCCTAGGTCCAGCCCATGTGTGGTTTTTGGTTGGTGGTTCAGTCTCTGAGAGCCCCAGGGGTCCAGGCTAGTTGACTCTGTTGGTCTTCTTGTGGCATTACTATTCCCTTGTAGGCCCACAATTCTTCCTCCTGTTCTTTCTATAAAAGTACGCAAGCTCCATCCACTGTTTGGCTGTGGGTCTCTGCATCTGTCTGAGTCAGCTGCTAGGTGGAGTCTCTCAGATGACAGCCATGTTAACCTCCTGTCTGCCAATGTAACAGAGTGTCATTAATAGTGTCAGGGCTTGCCCATCGGATGGGTCTCAAGTTGGGCCTATTATTGGTTGGCCATTTTCCCAGTATCTGCTCCATCCATAATACTGCATTGCTTGTAGTCAGGATAAATTTTGGGTCAAAAGTTTTGTGGGTAGTGTGGTGTCCCTATTACACCACTGGGGTTCCTGCCTGGCTACAGGAGGAGACCTCTTCAAGTTCCATATCCCCAATGGAAGTCACATCTAGGGTCACTCCCATTGTTTCTTGGGTGCCTCCCTTATCCCAGGTCTCTGTCACCTCCTGGAGATGCTTCCCACCTTCCCATTCCCATTACTTGTTAGTTGCACATTTCAATTCATTTTCTTATGGCCATCTTGCCATCTCTCCCGTCTCTCCTACACCTGATCATACCAACTCCATTTCCCTCCCATCCCCTCTCCCATAGAGTTCCCTCCTCCATTTGCCTCTTATGACTATTTCATTCCTCCTTCTGAGTGAGATCCAATCATTCTTGCTTGTGGCTTCCTTTTTGTTTAGCTTCTTTAGGTCTGTGGAGTATAGCATGGGTATCCTGTACTTAATGACTAATATCCACTTATAAGTGAGTACATACCATGCATGTGCTTTTGGGACTGGGTTGCCTCTCTCAGGATGATATTCTCAAGTTCCATTCATTTACCTGCAAAATTCATGATTTTTTTTTGTCACTGTGTTCAGACACACCAGAAGAGGGCAACAGATCCTATTGCAGATGGTTGTGAGCCAACATGTGGTGGCTGGGAACTGAACTCGGGACCTCTGGAAGAGCAGTCAGTGCTTTTAACCCCTGAGCCATCGCTCCACTCTTTGCTTTTTAATAGCTGAATAATAATAGTTCATTGTGTAGATAGTCACATTTTCTTTATCCATTCTTTAGTTGAGGGTCATCTAGGTTATTTCCAGTTTCTGGCTATTACAGTTGAACAAGTATCTTTCTGGGATGGTGGAACATCTTTTGAATATATGCCCAATAGTGGCATAGCTGAGTCTTGAGATAGAACTATTCCCAGTTTTCTGAAAAATGGTTAAATTGATTTCCAGAATGTTTATACAAGTTTGCACTCCCACTAGTAATGAAGTAATGTTCCTCTGCTCCACATTCTCACCAGTGTGTGCCATCTATTGAGTTTTTGATCTTAGCAATTCTGACAGGTGTAAGATAGAACCTCAGAGTTGTTTTGATTTACATTTCCCTGATGACTATGGACTTTGAACATTTCTTTAAGTGCTTCTCAGACATTCGAGATTCCTCTGTTGAGAATTCTCTCTTTACCTCTGTTCCCCATTTTAAATTGGGTTATTTGGGTTATTGATTTCTAGCTTCTTTAGTTATTTATAATTTTTTGATATTATCCCTTTGTCAGATGTAGGGTTTGTGACGATCCTTTCCCAATCCAAAGGCTGCCATTTTTGTCCTATTTGCAGGGTCCTTTGACTTGTAGAAGCCTTTCAGTTTCATGAGGTCCCATTTATCAATTGTTCGTCTTAGAGCCTGAACCATTTGCCTTCTATTCAGGAAGTTATCTCCCGTACTGACGTATTCAAGACATTTCCCATATTCTCTTCTATGAGATTTAGTGTATTTGATTTTATTTTGAGGTCCTTCATCTACTTGGACTTGAGCTTTGTGCAGGGTGATAAATATGGATCCATTCACATTCATCTGCATATAGACATCTATTTAGATCAGCACTGTCTTTTGAAAATTCTTTCTTTTCTCCATTGTATGGTTTTGGCTCCTTTTCAAAAATCAAGTGTCCATAGGTATATGGGTTTATTTCTGAGTCTTTTATTTGACTCCATTGATCAGTGTGTCTGTTTCTGTACCAATACTATGCAGTTTTTAATCACTACTACTAGAGTACAGTTTGAGGTCAGGGATAGTGAGTCCTCCTGAAATGTTGTTATTGTTTGGGATTGTTTGGCTATCCTGAGTTTTTTGTTTCCATATGAAGTTGAAAATTTCTCTTTCAAAGTTTATAAAAAATTGTGTTGGAATTTTCATGGAGATTGCATTGAATCTGTATATTGCTATTGTTTAAAATGGCCATTTTTACTATGTTAATCTTACCTAGCCATAAACAGGGGAGATATTTCCATTTTCTGTTATCTTCAATTTCTTTCTTTAGGGTCTTGAAGTTCTTGTCATACAGATCTTTCACTTGCTTGGTTAGAGTTACATCAAGATATTTTATATTATTTGTAAAATGGGTGTTGTTTCCCTAATTTCTTTCTCAATACATTTTGTTTTTTGCTTGTATAAAGGAGGGCTACAGATTTCTTTGAGTTAATTGTATCAAGCCACTTAGCTAAAGATGTTTATCAGCTGTAGGAGTTTTCTGGTAGAATTTTTGGGGTGGCTTATGTATACTATCATATCGTCTGCAAATAGAGATACTTTGATTTTTTTTCTTTTCCAATTTATATCCCCTTGATCTCCTTCAGGTTTTATGTTCCAGATAGAACTTCAAGTACTATATCAAATAGATGGAGAAAGAATGGGCAGCTTTGTCTTTTCCCTGATTTAAGTAGAATTGCTTTAAATTTCTCTCCATTTAGTTTGATGTTGGCTATTGACTTGCTGTATATTGCTTTGATTGTGTTTAGGTATGCGCTTTGTTTCCCTGATCTCTCTAATACTTTTAACATAGAGTAGTTTTGGGTTTTGTCAAATGCTTTTTCTTCATCTAATAACATGATAATGTGATTTTTTCCTTTCAGTTTGTTTATATGGTGAATTACATTGATGGATTTTTATATATCGAACCATCCTTGCATTTTTGGGATGAAGCTTTTGATGTGTTCCTGGATTCAGTCTGCGAGTATTTTATTTTTGCTTCAAGGTTCACAAGGGAAATTTGTCTGAAGTTTTTTTTCTTCGTTGGGTCTTTGTGTGGTTTAGGTAGCAGGATGACTGTGGCTTCATAGAATGATCTTAGCAGTGTTTGTTTTGTTTCTATTTGGTGGAATAGTTTGAGGAGTGTTGATATTAGCTCTTTTCAAAGTCTGGAAGAAATCTGCACTAAAACCATCTGGTCCTTGGCTTCTTTGGTTGAGAGATTTTAATGATTGCTTCTATTTATTTAGGATTTATAGGTCTATTTAAATAGTTTACCTGGCCTTGATTTAACTTTGGTAAGTGATATCTGTCTAAAAAATCATATATTTAATTAAAATTTTCCAATTTTGTGGAGTACAGACTTTTGAAGTAAGACCTAACGATTCCTTGAATTTCCTGTTGGTATGTCAGTTGTTATGACTCCCTTTTTCATTTCTGATTTTGTTTATTTCAATTCTGTCCGTCCGTCCGTCCGTCCATCCGTCCATCTGTCTGTCTGTCTCTTGGTTGTTTGGCTAAGGGTTTGTCTATTGTGTTGATGTTCTCAAATAATCAACTCTTCATTTTGTTGATCTGTTGTATTGTTTTCTTTATTTCTAACTGATTGATTTCAGTCCTGATATTGATTATTTCCTGCCTTCTACTCCTCTTTGCTATCCTTGCTTCTTTTTAGCTGGAGCTTTGGTGTACTTTTAAAATGCTGGAATGAGAACTTTTGCATCTGGTTTCCCTGTTCTCCTCCCTAGGTTTTCCATCTCCAAGATTTCCTCGGCTTGTATTTTCTTTATTGCTTCTATTTCCAGGTCTTGCACAGTTTTATTTATTTCCTTCACCTGTTTAATTGTATTTTTCTGTATATCTTTAAGGGGTTTATTTGTTTCCTCTTTGAAATCCTCTATCATCTTTATTCGAGTGGATTTGACATCATTGTATTGTGCTTTGTTTATGTTAGGAGCTCCAGGGCTTGCTGTACCAGGGTAGCTGTGCTCTAAAGGTGCTACATTGCCCTGGCTTTTGTTGATTGTGTTCTGAAGTGGAAACTTTAGTTTCTTTGGAAAGTCAGTTGTGTCAGGTGGTGTTTTCCTTGGCACATAAATGAAAGAGTGTTTTCCTGAAGCAGACAGGGGTGAAAGGATAAGGATATTTTGCTAAAGCAAGGATATGAGAGGATGTGTGATAAAGGATTCTTCTTTATTGGCATGCATGTATTGGTTCACTTTACATTGTGTTGCTGAGTTCCATTTGTTGTAACTCCATAGAGAGAAATGCACCATAAACCTTCTGATGGTGTTCTGACAGTGTCTTACTGCTTCCACAGAGTTGGGCCAATTGGCAAAATGATATTAACTGATACAGACATTTGTGGAGTTTTGCTAAGACAGACTCATGTGGTGCAGTAAGACCCATGGGACGATGTGTGATGTCTGGAAAGTATAAATGGGACTCAACAAACAGTGATGGATGCTTGCATAGCTAGCTTTACAACGCTTCATCGATCTCACATCTTCTTCTTCACTGATTTTCAGTTCATTGAGAGAATCAGCCTAGAACTTCTTGTGTTCCTGCTGGTCTTGGTCACTCCTGCTGCCTCATGCTGATTCAAGCCTGGCTGTTTCTGCTGGGTCATGCCACAGCTGCTGATTTGAGTTTTCTATCCTACTACTACGGTACTAGACTCCTAGTATTCTGACAGTTGGAAATTGAAATCACTCCACAGAACAATTTCTAAACAGGTCCACTTCTCCCATATTTCTTTTCCACTACCTCTGGTGGGTGATGGGCTAGAAGTGAGGTTAAAGCACTTATGAACCTTTATTAAAAGTAGGATTTGAAAATTGAATACTACAATGTTCTTTCAAGAGCCTTTAACCATCTTAATAGCTTTGGTCCCTGGTAGTTTCTGTTGTGGTAGGTATTGGGAGGGGTTTAACCCTCCCATGTCCTCATGGTCCTGGTATGGCAGGCCTCTGATGGGTATTCTTGGGCTGTATGGTTCTGAGACAGGAGATCTGTATGGTTTAGGATCTGGAAGTTTGGTGAAGGTGGGCAGAGAGATAGGGGTAGAATGGAGGTTCTCTTGTGAAAGCAGGCTGTTCAGGGTAGCTTGGTGTGCCCCAGAAGACTCAGTGAGCAGGAAAGATGTGTAGGGGAAGGGAAGCTCACTTCTATGGTTCAGGATCTGCAGGTCTGATGAAGGTGGGCAGAGAGGTGGGTGGAAAATGGAGTTCCAGAAAAGTTTATATTAATGTAAAGAAACAGCTACCTGCAGTAGGGGTATCTCAAATTTAGTTATCTGATAATAAATTCATAAAAATAAAACACAGTGTTTTATTTTCAAAATGTTTCTGGAAACTCACTTGCAGTTTGTAAATGCTCCCAAGTGGCATCATCACCCCTCATTCCCGAGTTTCTGGGAGCTGCTTCATACTTAGTCATCACCCCTTTCAAAGGGCCTATTTTATGCTGTCTTTGCTGCTGGTAGACACGCCAAAAACTAAACCTTGATATGTACTTTGATGTATGCTTTTCTTGAACACACAAATTTCTAAGATGTTACTTTTATTGTGATGCCCTCTCCTGTTGTAACTTGCTACAGAACACACAAGCAAATGCTATCAAGTGCTATTGTGTATTGTCAGAGATTTATTTCATGCCTTCAGAGGAGCAGCTGAGGAATGTTTGGAGTCTAAACATGTCTATACTAAATGCAAACATGGGAGTCTGATTAATTTTCTTTCTGTCAGTGTATACTCTGGAAATTTTGAGCATAGTTCTATGAGGTCCTGTTTCAAAGAACTAATTATTGAGGTTTTTGAAGGAATCCAGAAGCTTATTGGATGGTACCTTCCAAATTTATGATAGGTCTTTGCCTATATTTAATCCTCTCTGGACATGCTGTAACAGATAGACCCAAAAATATGAAATATAAATCGCCTATGTGCTCTTTAATCCAATCAAGTTGACAACCAGGACTAAACAGCATGTGACTAATATTCTTGGAATAAGTGGACCACTATAATTTTTGGAAAGATGCTGTCAACGTTTATCTTATAAGATGGATCATAATGAATGAATGTGATATAACAGAAAGTGAAAGCTCATGTGACTTGAAATGTGTATTGCTTCTAGTGGGTTCAATTTATTACTGACACCCTTAAATTTTATTAGGACAACTAAATAAATGGCTGAACAGCAATCCCCAAGATTTCTGTCAGAGAGCTGTAATATTCTCCCCATATACACAAGACACCCCTAGCTTCTGATTGTGTGATGTCACCTTTCTAAGCAGAGTACAGAAATGCCACAAAAGAAAACACCCTAGGAGCATGTGTTTGCTGGCAACTAAAGAGAAATTGTTGTTCTGTTCTGCTATTCTCAGCTGGAACAATTATAGGTGTGGTCTACAGGTTTTTTTTTTTTTTTGTAGTGTAGCTACAGTGGAGGTAGCTTTTCTTTCTTTGCTTCCTTTTTGTCTTTTTTCAACACCTTCACTCATTTCTTTGCTTTTCTCTCAAGTAAACTAACTGGATTTACAGTCTATTTCAGTGTCTGATTCAGGGAATTCCCAATCTAAGATTGTGACCAATGTGTATATGTACAGCCTCCTAGAATTGAGGTCACTAGAAAAGAAGAATCCTTTATTCAATATGATTTGATTATATAAATACAAAAACTACATCTTTGCTCTTGGAAACTTGCCTTTCCTCTTCCTTCAGTCATTAAGTCCCCCCTCCCCTTCAGTTGAATTACTGCCCAATTTTGCTTCAAAAGGAGCTTGCAGATAGCTCACAGGGCATTAGAATTTTATGGAAACAATGTTCAGTTTGTGACTCTCTGTGATTTCTGGGTCTTGACCTACAATCTGGGGAAAAGAGTAGCAAATATATTAAGCTCATCTCCTGATTCAATTTTTCTTCTCCTTTCAGATTTTGCAGGTATGTGGCTTTTTGTGTCCCACACTGTGTTTTCACTATGGCTTCATTTCTCTATTTCTGTCTACAAACCAATGAGCTGGCTTTGCATGTGCAGTCAATTCTTACTTTAAACGATTATTTTAAAAAAATGATCACAACTTTAAAACTTGAGAACTGTCTATAGTTCCTCAAGAAGGGGACATGATGAGATCTTTCCTCATAGTATGAGGCTGATAGATCAGTATTTCAGATTTTCATTATTCCTCTCAAGACAAAAAGATAATAAATGCATACTGCATCTGCCTAGCTTCATTCAGGATGCAGATGGGAGCAGACACACAAGTGCAGTTTTTCTAATTTCCCAGGAGATCTTGCTAACGAACAAAAGCTCATTGGAAAGAATCAAACAGATACATGTCTGCTCATATCCAACACTCCCTTCCCTGCTTCCTGTCTCTCCTTCCTCTGCACTCAATCAATCATCAGGAGCCTCTACATAAAAGCTTTCAAGGAACACTTAAATGGAGCTGGTGAGATAGCTCAGCTGGCAAAGATACTTTGCCAGACAACACAAACCTGGCCACTTGTGTTCTACCCTCTGAACTCATGTAAGAGTGAAGGGAGAGAGCCAACTCCACAAAGATATCCTCTAACCTCCAGACACCCACCCTGACACACACACACACACACACACACACACACACACACACATACACTCACACTCACACTCACACTTAAAGGAGAAAAAGAACATTTAAATGGGAACCAGATACTGTTCAAAGGAGTTTCAGAAAACAGGCTTTAACTGAAGAGGAGATACTATCTCTTTCAATGCTATTTGCCAAAACAGAAATTTTAATTTGCCCTTGTTTACCATTCCTAAGACTTTGGAGACTGTTTAGTTATGAAAATTGAAGTCAATGAGCAGACAATAAGGTAAGATCTGTGAATTGTTTGCTCTGCAAGGATTCTTCACTGACTCGTATAACCTAGTGCAAAAACAAAACAAAAATAACAGAGAAACAAAAGCAGTTTAGAGCTCAACCTTCATAATGCTGTGACCTTTTAATATGGTTCCTCGTGTTGTGGTGACCCCCCCAGCCATAAATTTATTTTTGTTACTACTTCATAATTGTAAGTTTGTCACTGCTATGAATCATAATGTAAATATCTGTGTTTTCTGATGGTCTTAGGCAACCTCCTCAAAGGGTTGTTCTACCCACAAAGGGGTCATGATCCACAGGTTGAAAAAAGCTGGTCTAGATGGATTACTCATTCATTCTAGCTCAGTGGTACCTTTGGAGTGAATATCTAGACTCCAAATTAGATATGCAGTTCACATGGCTTGTCTCAGAGCCCCTGCTGCACGGTGCATTCTAAGAAGTCTGGCTAGTCAAGAACTCAGCTTCTAATATGTGTCTTCCAGACAAGCAGAGGTGCAGCTCCAGGAGGCTCCTCCAGAGTTCTTTATCAATGGTCTTTCTTGACATTCCAGTGAAGGAGTCAGCTTCAGATCTTCCTTAGCCCTCTTTCACTCCCCTAATTGCAGGGAGAAATTCTTTTTGTTTGTTTGTTTCTGTTTTTTGTTTTGATTTTTTTATTGGTTATTTTATTAATTTACATCTCAGATGTCATCCCCTTTTTCCCCTTTCCCCTCCCTAGAACCCCCTATCCCATCCCTTCTCACCATTTTTGCTTTTATACCATTTTAATTACATGCAAGTATTAAGGTCAGTTCTAGGTTGAGGGACTAGCAATACAATAGATGTAAATAGTCAAGGAACAAGCAAGACAATAAACACAAATAATTAAAGAACAAGCAAGACAATAAACAAAATTCCATGAACACTCCCATGATCACTGTTTCTAAGGGCTTATTAGGATGACCAAAATATCTGAGTCAACTTCCCTGTTCTAGCTCAAGGTCATTTTCATGTCTGAAGCCTAATTTCTTGTCCTTGGCCAATGTCATATTCCTGCCAAGCAGCCCATTTCTATTTCCTTGGCCCATGTCAGATTCTTGCGAACCAGCCCCAAAGGCTCTCTGCCTCTCCCCCATTTTTATTTCATTAACAAGACTGAGCCTGTATTAGGTCGTTCTGATAAGAATGCCTTCCTTACCCTTTATGGAATATGCAGTATCAAAAGCAATGCACTTATGTCTTAGGTTGGTAAGACTTTGTGCAGAATCTTGGCTTTGCTAGCCTGTTAATTTAATAACTCTGTCTGGGGGTCCATTTTCAGGTTCAAGCCATGCACTTTGGCTGCCAACATGTTGATGTTGTTAAAGACAAGTTTTACATGACCGGCAGGAATAAAAATATTCCCAGGACAAAAAAAGGCTAGCATGATCAAACTATATATGCCATTCTTGAAGCTTGACCAAAATAGAAATACTAATCTCAGGCCATGGGTAATTTTATCAGCAGTATCTGCCGCATAAATACTCAGTAGAGCAGCATTCTTGAAATTTATAAAACATGCAGAGAGGTGTTAGAATTATGCAAAATACACTGCAAGTGTCTTTAAACTCTTTCCTAATTATAATGACTGCCACTGTAAATTTTAGAACATGAATCCAATGGTATTCGGCATGACACTTGAGATGGCTCCTTACTTTTTTTTT
>JANHMN010000007.1:82517493-82577562 GCA_030674055.1 Rhabdomys pumilio
ACAATACTATACAATACTATACAATACTATACAATACTATACAATACAATACAATACTATACAATACAAAGTACAATGAGAAAGTTATCTTCTGTGAAGTTGAAATCTATATCCCCATGTTTCCCACTGATTCTGAGCTACTTTGTTTTAACTATATTAAGATGTGATCATTTTCATTTCCTCTTTGGCAATCAGCATGTGCTAATAATCTCTAACGATAACCAAGAATTTCCTGAAGTCCATAGCTATGGAGGTTTTGGGCTTAAATTAGCAGGACACCTGCTGTCATAGCAGGTAGATTTCCTGTGTGAGAGCCTGTAAGCATCCTAGGGAGAAGCCAGAGAGCAGTTGCTATAGACAGAACCTTTTCCACATCCCAGGGAAGAATTAGCACAGTTGAGTCAGGAAGTTAGCTTTAAAAATGACTTCTTTTTTCATGTTCATCAAGACCCCGCCCCCTCTCTCTCTCAGATGAGCAACTTTCACCTTTATGAGGGGCTTCCTTGACTGAGAAATTGTGAAATCATAACCAGCTTGAATCAGCTCTGAATGACTTGTGTGTTGGAAGGAAAGGGGTTTCATAGCTTATCTCCAATATTGGTTAAGACAAAAATGGTGACACAGCGATCAAAGTGGAAAGAGTATAAATTGATGTACTTAGAATTCCAGATGTTGCACCAGATGACACTGGTGCATGAGAGGAATCTTGGTTGTCAATCACATGCATCCTGTGGTTTTGAGGGTCTTAAGATTACTCCGTAGAATGAACTCTCATAGCACAAGTAAATCGCCCTTCCGACCATTGTTAATTTTTTCCAAGGTACATTATGCACATGAAAGAGTTAAGCATCTTCTTTTCTTGAGCATCCCCCCTCCTCCTGATCATTCCCCTCCTCTCCCTTAGTTTTCATTCAGTCACTTAGTTCCTTCTCTCTCTTAGACCTCATTTCTCAGCATGTTCTCCCCTCTGGTCACCTTGTGCACACACCTGCCTCTGTCCTTCTCTTCCAAGGTGACACAAGTCAATTTCTCACTAGAAGTAGTTGGGCAGGAGAAATATGAGTTGGGAGAAAGGTTTTCAGTCAATGTTGGTTAAAATGCGACAGGCAATAGTGTTCTAAAAATACATGCTTTTAAGTGACTAGGTAAGTGAATGGGTAATTAGAATGATTTATGGGGGTCTTAATCTTTTCCCACCAAAATAATACTGTTTCCAGTGTTTGGATCAGAGCTCAGCTATAGATGGTCTCCTCCCAGGTTGTCCTTGATGGAATGCACTGCTTCTCTTCTGTAATTATTTTTGTAAGGTTAGAACAGATATGAAAGTTGGGATCGTAGCTAGAAAGGAAAGTGACCGGCCTCTGTGTATCCTTGTCTCTGTAATTTTAAGCATTTGCAGGGCAGAGACATTGTCATGTGTAGCTTGACCCAGATGTCACTTTGAAAGGGAGATTTGGGCATTTTTTTTTGTTTACCTTGCAAAGTGTTTTTTTTTTCTTCCTGTGTAGCTTGTAGAGCAAGGAGGGGGAGTCCTTGACAAGAAAAACCAGATTTTATAATGTTGAAATGGAAGAAAAGCTTTTCTTGTCCTTTCCTGGCCTTGGAGTCTGATAAATCAACACAGAAATATCATGGCATTTTCAGAAACTGGGTCTGAATCTCAGAGGTGGCGTGGTCCCATCTTATACCATAGCCGTGTCCTGGAACACTTGGTAATCCCACTCCAGCCTTTTTCTAAGCTATGCCTTTGCCTCTTTTCCCAGTCTCCTTCTGTTTCTGTGGAAGCCTATCTTCTTCACCACATGATTCATAGATTTGCCAGTAAACCTTGGAAAAGTACTTTTTCCTCTTGTGGGTAAGCTGGGATGACTGTATATGCTTGGGCAAACTCCAGGGAAAATTAAAAGCTATGACCAGTAAGGTGTCATGAACAAAGAAAGCTCATTGTACAAACAGCAGCTCACTATCTGAAAGATGGTTCTATATTTCTATGTCTCATCTTTGCTTAATAAGGATGAATGTCTTGGGTTGTGGATTCGAATAGGGTGTTGGGACAGCTTGAGTAGAGATAGAGGAAAGTGGGGGAAATGAAGTGGAAACTTAAGGGTACCTTGGAAAGTGGTTGGATGGTGTTTTGCTGGGGTAAACAAGTGAAGTAACGTTTCATTAAAGTAGACACAGGTACGAAAGGCTAAGGCAGACTCATGAAGAAACGTTTCTAAAGCAGACACAGGAGACAGGATGTTCTGCTAAAGCAAGGCCGTGAAAGCACATGTGATGAAAGATTCTTTGCTAATGACAAGTATGTATCAGCCTGCCTTACATTGTGTACTTGAGTTGCATTTGTTAGGACTCCATAGAGACAAAGAACCCCCCAAAACATCTGGTGGTGTTCTGCAGTTTCTTGGCAATTCCTCAAACTCCGGCTAGTTGCATACATATGCTGAGGCAAGGCCCATGCTAAGGCAAGTCATGTGGAGGACACGTGAGGTTTGGAAGGATAAATGGGACTCCATTGAGTGACGGAGACAGAGCTTAGCTTGCTGGTACAGCTAGCTATGCAATGCTTGTGGATCTCAAGTCTTCACTGATTTTTGCTTCCCTGAGAGAGGCACAGCTGAGAACTTCTGATGTTCCTGCTGGTGCCTCCTGCTGACTGGAGCTGAGGCTGAGGCCTGGCTGTCTCTGCTAGGTAGTGCCACTGCTGCTGATTCGTGTTTGTTATTCCTACTCTATCAAATTGGATTGCTCGCATATCTGTGAAGTGTTTGCAAGTGGATTGAGCTGCCTGCTAACCTGGGAACTGAACTGCCGGTTTCCAAACAACAGAGACAGGAGTTGCTCCAAAGTTTCTTTCTAAACATGTCCACTTCCCCTGTATCCTCTCTTTTCCACTACCTCTGGTATGTAGTGAGCTACAAGGGAGGTTAAAGCATTTAAGAACCATTATAAAAAATAGGTTTTGAAGAACTTAAAGTCATAGGGAAAATCGACAGAGAAGCGAAACTTTAAATATCTTATGTGCAGATGTTGGCTAATAACGTTTCTCAGATGCTGTCCTAAAGTTTGGAGGACAGTGTGGCCATTTGTATGTGGGAGCTGAGGTATGATATGAATGTGATGCGGGAATGGCCATTTGGAAAGAGCTCTTGAACTGCGGAAAATTTTTATAGCCTTTCAATATTATTTTTTTCTTAGAATTCTAATTAATTCGGCCATTCCTCCACATTTCTTGTTCCTCCAATCTCAATGCTTGTTGTGACTGTGTTTGATGAAGTTCACATTTGGATTCTGACCGTGTTATAAATTCAACTGCTGAATGTACCTGAAAAATTACTCAGAAACCCATCTCACTATAGAAAGAGATGTTGCAAAAAAAAAATTTTTTTTTTTTGCTCCTGGGATGGCTCATCGGGATGGGACTAAGACAGGGTAATACAGACATGTTGCTTTTACCCTCAGAGGAATGCTGGACAGAAAGTGTGTATTACACAGAGCTCTGACCCATGTCATTGAGAAGAAGAGTGACCTTCCACAAATAGCCTGGGGCATACATATGTTTCCTTTGCTGTTCTAAAAGGGGATTCTGACATTGGCTGAATTTCTTCCTCTGAGGACACGTGTTACCTGTAATATCACCTAGTTATTCTCTGCTTACCCCACAGGAATCAGTCAGCTCCCTAAAAACAGAACTCTTCAGAACTGCAGGGGATGATGCACCTGTATGAGCCTCTGCTTGTGGGTCTTCTCTGTGCTGAAGATTCTCTTCAGGCATTGCTTGAGAATAGATCTTTCAGTTACAACTTATTTCTATAGAGAAACAAAAAGTATTGGCCAAAAGGACTCAATGAAAAGGAATAAGAACTCCTGCATGTCAAGGCAGATATACAGTGTAAAGGAAGAAATCCAGACTGGAGAGATAGCTCAGAGTTCAAAGCCCCTCTGCTCTTTCATAGGACCTGGATTTGGTTCTCAGCACCCAACTGTGTGTAACTTTAGTACCAGAAGCTCTGATGCCTGCTTCTGGCCTTCACAGGCACCTATATGTTTTGGCACAAATAAAGTCAGGCAGGCAAAACACCCACAGACATAATTAATAAACAATAATAATAATAATAATAATAATAATAATAATAATAATTTTACTGTTTTTTCTTTAGAAAGCATCTCATTATATAGCTCTGGCTGTACTAGAACTCACTATGTAGACCAGGCTGGCCTTGAACTCACAGAGATCCATCTGCTCTGCCACCTGAGTACTAGGATTTAAAGTATGCTTTACTACTCCAGGCTATAATAATAAATCTTTAAAAATAAGAATAATGTATGTTTCAAAATGCTTTGTGTATTTCTTGTAATCCTCACAATAGTATTATGCGTTAATGATCCTCGTTTCCTAGAAAAATAGACATAGAAAAAAAGGCCATTCACATCTAGAAATGGCAACTTGAGGTTCAACTCCTGGATTCTGGTTCAATTTCACACTTTTAGTCATTTGTGTTCTGTGTAGCCAGCCATAAAGGTTATTCTACACATTGTCAAGCTGCAAAAAGTTGTAAAATAACAGAATAGAAATTACTCAACCCTTTCTTCCATCCGGATATTGATCTGAGAGACAAAGGGTAACACAGGATTTGATTAGACGAACCTCAAAGTCTCCATTTTTGTGCTAAGTTCCCTAAGATTTAAACAAATATATCTACTCTGAGAAGTGAGACTTGATTCTGTCCCTGTGTCACTAAGGATCCCAATATAACCACAAAACACCGTGAAGAATTTCAAATCTCTTTGCAGGATCAAATGATGCCAGGGTGGATTGTTGGGTTCTGTGGGCTCTGAAGTTGTCCCCATGGGCCTGGGAGTCTACCTTCTATGGAGGCCGGAAAAGGTGACCCTAAAAGTCATCCACATACTTTCTGGAGGCATCTCCTCTGACCTCTGCTCATGTGGAATTGCTTTGTGACTCTTGATTTCAGCTCTGATTTTATGACTTAGCCATTGACCTTCCTCTCATGCCTCTTCCCTCCACCCTGCTCTTCTTGGCAGGAATTGTCTGGGGTAAAAAAATCTCCTCCCAGCTGTGTCCTTCACAGCTTCAAACCTGTCTTCTGGAATCTCCTTCCACAATGATTCTTCCAGGTTGGGCTTGAAGGTCCTTTCCTAGGACCTAAATTTATCACTCACTTGTTAGAAATGTATGTTGACTTGGGACAAGCTGCAAAGCTTCCAATGATAAATCTCTTCATCCCATTATTCTGTGTTTTTATTTTTGAGATTTAGGTTTTCATTTTCTGTAACATTTCTTACATTGCAAATGAAGCTCCTGCATAAACATTAATGTTTATTTCAGAATTTTTATATTGGATTGCTTCCTGAATGTGATTACCTTATCTTTTATAACTACACAGCACTATTTTAGAGAGATGCTATCAATGTATAAATATGTAATTTGAAAACAATCTTATTTCTGAAACCTACTATTAACACTCTTGCAGATTTTTTTAGCTGATTTTTTCCCCAAAGAGCATTTCTTTATTGAGTTTTTGTTGCATAGAACTTAAAATTCTCCATCTGGCTTGGGCTCTGCTACCAGGATGCCCCTGCTGAGGTTCATCCCTTCATTTGCAATTCTCCAGCTCAGCAATTTGCTCATTATATGCCAGACATCTTTGTTTCCTTGGTATTGTTTTTAAAAACATGAAAACACTATTTAAAAGTTTGATATCAGTACTGCTTATGTATACCCATTTATACCACTGCTAAGGAATTTTGGTGTGGGGCTGCTTTTAGGAACCATGGAATGGATTCTGTCTTCAAGGAAATGTTTTCTCCACAATTTCTCCCTTTGAGAGTGTGAACTTGCCTATCTTACTGGCCAGAGATCTGATCCCAGTGACCTCAGAAGGGAAGCTGGAAGTTTGGAGAGTTTCCGACAGAATGATTCCAGAAGACAGGAGATAGTTTAATGCAGTCATATACTTAATATGATCATTTCTATTTTGAGTCTTTATAATCACCAAATTTGTGATGTATTCATGGACTGAATGTATATGAATACAATGAGCATTTATACATTATATGCTGTACCCTAGAAATGATAACCACAAGAACCATTAAAAGTAATAGTCGACTTTTACAGTAATAAAATACAAATATGGTTATATTATAATTATAGACTATATTTTCTTATATATATATATATACTTATATACATAATTTATGCAGTTATGTAGTATATATAATTTATTTGTTGCATATAGTTATAGGTTATACAATTATAATGCTCTTGTCAAAATGATCTGAGTTTTTGCATGTTTATTCTATTTGTGCTTTGAGGTAAGCATTATAACTTAAATAGGATAATTAACTTTTTCTTCAAAACACATTTATCATTGGAGCCAGAGTCAAACAAAGCAAAATTCCTTTCTCTTAACCATTAAGAACACTCCTAGTTGCAAGCAATGTGAAAATGTTGAAAAGGACTCAATGCCTTCAGTGTGTTTAGGAATCTATTGTTTAGTAAATAAGTAGCACACATTGAGAACTGTAAATACACTCTTTTAATTTTCAGATGAATTTTTTTTCTTTTTTCTTTCTTTTTATAAATAGATTGTTTGTAAAAATATATACAATATATTCTTATACAATATATTCTGATTACAGTTTTTCCTCCCTCTACCCGTCCCAGCTCCCCCCCCCACACACACCTTATCTCTCAGGCAGATCAATCCCTTTTTGTCTCTCATTAGAAAAGAACAGGCTTCTAAGAGATAACAGCAAAATAAAATATAATAAGACAAAACAAACCATCCCATCAAAGTTGGAAAAGGCAAACCAACAGAAGGAAAAGAGCCCCATGGGAAGACCGAGACCCACTTGCTCACACCCTCAGGAGTCCCATAGAAGTACTAAGCTGAAGCCTACACTATATATGCAGAGAGCCTGGTGCAAACCCATGTAGGACATGTGCTTGCTGCTTCAGCCTCTGAGCTCATAGGAACCTTGTGCTGTTGATTTAGAGGGCTTTGTTCTCCTGGTGCCCTCCATACCCCCTAATCTCATGCTCCTTTTCCCTCCTCTTCTACAGGGCTCCCTGAGTTCTGGGTGAGAGTGTGTTGGTGGGGCCATCATATTTGATCTGACTGTTCCAAAGTTTTTCTTTCTACATAATATCTGGATGTGGGTCTATGTATTGTTCCAATCTGCTGCAAGAGAAAGCCTTTCTGCTGATGGCTGAATAAGGCATTAATCTATGTGTATAACAGAATATAATTAGGAATTATTTTATTGTTACTTTTTTGCCAGTAGTATTTGGCTGTACCCTCTGGGTCTACTTTCTGGTTCTAGGCCACCCAGGTAGTGTCAGGTGTGGGTTCTTTCTGACTGAGGTGCTCCTTAGTCAAATCAGACAGTGGTTGGTTACTCTTAATTGCTCTAGCATACTTTGCAGGCAGGACAGATTGTAGATCAAAGGTTTTGTGGCTGGGTTTATGCTGACATTTCTCTTTTGGTAGTCTGCAGAGTACTTTCCTGTATCAAAGACACTGGAACATGAGGGCAAAGGTTCTATGTAGGCACCAGCTCATCCTCTTTATGTACAGTGAGTTGTGTGGGTATTGTCTTCAGCAATGGAGCCTTGCTGTCAGTTTGTGGAGAGCAACCTGTTATCTTGGTAACAGCCTGGGTTGTTGGGAATTTCCATAAGACCCCTTTGGCCAAAAACTCTATTGACTATAACTTAGTCCTCCTATTGGAAGGTTCATTTCAGGAGAAGAGATGGCTAGTTGGCACTCTGTCTCCCTCATTTGGAGACTTTTTTAGAATCTCCTTCATATGTTTTAGGAAGTTTCCATCGCTCTATGTTTCTATACAACCCTTCAAACACCCCTCAACTCTAGCTGTCTCTCCCCAGATTTCCACCCTTAACTCTATTTCTCTTTCCCTACTTGATCCTCCTATTCCTGTCCCTCCCTGCTCTAGTAAACCCATAAAATCTATTCTAGTCCTCCCTCTCAGGGAGATACATGTGTGCCCCTTTGTCCTCTCCTCTGTACTTAGCCTCTCTAGGTCTTCAGATTGTAGCTTAGTTGTCCTTTATTTAATGGTTAATAACCACATATAGGTGAATGTGTATTGTTGTAATTATTTAAAATGAGGCTGACAGACAAAGCCGACTATCTAAGCTGTGGTATCTCTGCCTAGCTCAACCATGTGGCCTCTCCGCAGCTAGAAACAGCCAGCTAGAGACACCAGCCTTGCCACCCACAGGACGCCAGCATGGGAGATGGCTCTGCCAATCTTCCATGCTTTCTCTGCAAGGCTGGGCAGTTTCCAGACCATCCCACCAACTATACAGGCTCAGTACAGATGAGACTCTAATGCTTAGATTATCCAAAGGCTTATATGTTTAGTAATGATCAATAACAAGATATCCTTACAGTCAGAGGTGTAACCCAATACCCAACCTAGATATACCAACTACCTTTCACTGCTACAGACAAGCAAACATCAGCCCCCATTTCCCCTCTCTCATCCTCTCTCTCTCTCTCTCTCTCTCTTTCTCTCTCTCTCTTAGCTTCCTCTCTTCCTTTTCCTTTTCTTCTCCCTTCTCCTCCTCTTCCTCTCTTTACTCCTCCCACTTTAGCTCCTCCTACAAATGTGCATCCTAGTTTTCTTTCTAGGTCTGGGTTACTTCACTCAAGATAATTTTTTTCTAGTTCCATCCATTTGCCTGCAAATTTTTATGATGCCATTTTTTTTTAAAGAGCCAAGTTATACTCCATTGTGTAAATGTACTACATTTTCTTTATCCATTCGTCTGTTGAGAGACACTAGGTTGTTTCCAGTGTTTGGCTACTATAAATGGAAAAGCTGTGAACATGACTGCGCAAATGTCCTTGTGGTAGAATAAAATGTCCTTTGGTGATATGTCTAAGAGTGGTATACCTGGATCTTGCACTAGATCAATTCCCATCTTTCTGAGGAACCACCACACTTATTTTCACAGTAATTGTGCAAATTTGAATGCCCACACGAAATGAAGGAGTGTCCCCCTTACTTCACATCCTCACCAGCATGAACTGTCACTTGTATGTTTGTTCTTAACCATTCTGACAGGTATAAGATAGAATCTCAAAGTAATTTTGGTTTGCATTTCTGTGATGGCTAAGGATGTTGAACATTTAAGTGATTCTTAGCTATTTGTGTTTCCTGTATTGAGAATTCTCTGTTTAGATCTATACCCCATTTTAAAATTGGATTATTTGTTTTTAATATCTAAGTTTTTGAGCTCTTTATATATTTCAGATATTAGAACTCTATCAGATATAAAGTTAGTAAAAATCTTTTTTCTGTGGGCTGCTACTTTGTCCAAATGACAGTGCCTTATACTATGTAAAAGCTTTTCAGTTTCATCAAGTACCATTTACTAATTGTTGATCTCAGTGCCTGGGCTCACAGTGTTTCACTTAGAAAGTCTTCTCCTCTGCCTACGAACTGAAGGCTATTCTTCACTTTCTCTTGTATCAGGTCAGTTTGCCTGGTTTTGTGTTGAAGCCTTTGATCCATTTGGGGTTGATTTTGTGCAAGATACTACGTGTGGATCTATTTGCATTTTTCAGTATGCAAATATCCAAAACTGTAAGTGTACTGTTAACAGGTGTTACATACAAGGAGTAATAGACTACCAGGACAGAGTTCCCAATGATATCATCACCTCTTTGCATCTTAACGTGTGTTTGGACATTACGTCATTTAAAGAACTCAGCCTAAGACATTTATGTGTTTGTGGCAGGATCCTTGGCTCTCACTATGTAGTCCTGAATGGCTTAAAATTCGTGGCTCTTCTGCCTTTACCTCCCATGTAATAGCATCAGAGGTATGTACTATCACATGCAGAAAACAAATGGTTTAGAAACTGCCATTATAGCAATGATAGGAAAGTTGTTCTTTGCTCAGAGAATAAATATGTGAGACTATTTCACTCAGAGAAAGTTGAAGTGACAATCTAGAAAGACTTTCCTTTCCTTTGCCATCAAAATGTCCATTTCCTTTAGCTGCCTCTCAGTCATCTCACCCCTACCCCCTGTTCTGCTGTGCTGGATTCCTCAGAGTCTCTTCCTTGTTTGCATTTGGTCTGGATTGCCAGTCATGCTTTGTGTATTTATGCTTCTATTATTCAACCTTAAGGCTGTGTGAATCTTGTCTGGTTTGCACATATAATCAAAGGCTGTTTCTAAGCCAAACTTGTACCACTCAATTATGTTTGACCTATTTATTCTCCATCACATAGATGAAGTGATTGACAGAATTAAGTTTTCATTTTCCCAGGGGTCTTTTAGTAGTATGTTCATTTAGGTATAACTGCCTAAGCATGAATTCATTCATACTAGGTCTGTTCCAGCCCTACACCTTAATTTGGCTTTATTTCTAGGTAAAGTTGTTAATTATTGGCAACTAATAAAACCCACAAACCTGCATTTTGTCAAGCTTACTATGTTAACATTGCTTTCTTGAATACTTTATATAAATGAGTTTTATGTTATATTAAGAACAGGAAAAAATTGGTAATATTGCCATAGTGTTATTTTGGTATGTTCAGGATATGGTATGATTGCCTTGTGCTATGGTTGAGAACATGCCTATATGTTTTTATTAAACCACAATAGTTGTGTATCTTCGGGGTACACATAACATAATTGTATACATTATACACATAGTGTAATACTCACATCACACACAATAAAATCATTTCAATAAACATTTCTGTCTATACAAACATTATTCATTTTTTATGTGTTGGGATTTTTGTGTTCCTCAAATCAATTTTAAATATACCATATGTAGTTTTAATGGTTTCCCCACTGTGTTCAGGAAAAGCCAGAGATAATAACTAAATTCTTATTTTTTCAATTTTGAACAACTGTTTTACATATATGTATGTTTTGTGTACGTGTAAGCTGGTATACCATGTGCTTGCAGTACCCACAGTGACCAGAAGATCCCCTGGAGCTACAGTTACAGATAACTAAGAATTGTTCTGTGAGTGGTGTGAACTGAACCCAGGTCCTCTGGAAGAACAGCCAGTGCTCTTAGGCCCTGGAGCATCTCTCTACTCTAAAACTTCTAGCTTCTGTTGATCTCAAATCCATTTTCCTCTATGAGGTTGATTAATTATTTTCCACAACTGGGTGAGAACATGCAAACACCCTCCCCCTAACCCCATGTTGAGCTCATCTTTCTGAATGCACTGAATCCAACTCTATCCACACAGCTACAGATAACTAAATTTGATTTTTGTTATAGCTGAATAATGTTAATTATCTCTGCATCACCAACTCTCACCCAGTCACTCTATGAAAAATGCCTATATTAACTCTAGACACTCCCTATTTTATCTATAGTAGATATCATTTGATAGAATGATTTCATCTCCAATAAAAGAGTTGCTAGAACTTAAAGTGCTCTGTTTATGGGCTTTGCGTTGATTTTTGGACTCTTCATATTATTTTCCATAGTGGCTGCACTAATGTGTACTTCCACAAACACTGTAGCAAGGATAGTGTTTTTCTACATCCCAACATTGGTTGTTTGTTTGTCCTTCTGGTTGCAGTAGTTCTGTCATGGCTTGAGGTTGCGCTTTTGATTTGCACTGTCCAGATGACCAGTGAAACTGAACATTTCTTTCATGCAGTTGATGCTGTTTTGCACGTCTTCTTTTGGAAAAGGTCTCTTTAGTTCCTTGGCCCATCTTAACTGGATTACCTGTCTTTATCCTGTTCAGTGCTTGAGTTCTACCCATATTGAATATCAGTCTACTGCCAAAGGAATAGTTGGCAAGTATTTTCTCCCATTTTATAGTTGGCCTCTGGGTTCTGTTACTTTCTTTATAATTTGGGAGTCTCTTAATTATTTTCCCATCCTGTATATTTTTACATTTTTGCTCTAGGTTTGAGTTTCACTCTACACTAAGGTTTAATGTATAGTAACATTGTAATTTCTGGTTAAACATTTATGTCTTTGATAAGCTTGGAATGATTTAGATGTATGCAGAAATCCAGGGATATAGTTTCATTCTGCTTATGTCTACTCAGTTTTTTTTCAGAAGAGACAGTCACTTGACTGCTGTGTGTTCTCAGGGTCCTTGTCAGTTATCAGCAGGTTCTGTGTCTGTTGGGGGGTGGGCAGGGCTTGACTCTTGGGTTCTCCTTTTTGATCCATTGGCTTATGTGTCTGCTTTATGCTAGTGGCTTCTTATTGGTTACTATAGTTTTTCAGTGTTTTCTAAAGTCATGTCTTGTCTTGATTTTTTATTTTTCTGATCAATTAATTTACTTATTTATCATTTGTGAGTCTATGTGAACTTTAGAATTTTCTATGACTATGAATAAGGTTATTTTTTAATTCATAGTTTCTCATTAAACTTACAGATTGTGTTAAGTATGTCATCACTTTTACAGTGTTAATTCTTTTCTATGAGTAACGTGTAGTTTCCATTTGTGTCTGTGTCCTATATAACTCTTTTCATCAATATTTTGTGATTTTTCATGAGAGTAATGTTTTTACGTTTCTTCTATTTATTTTTAAATATTTTATCTCCACAGCTTTCGTGCTGTAGGAGGTGACTTCCTTAATTTGTTTTTTGGCTAGTTTTTAATTGCTGTGTTCTTGGTTTTTTATCTTAATTTTGCAACCTATAATTTTAGTGAATTAATGTCAACATTCTAACAGATTATCTTGTTTATAATATATTTTAGGTTTGACACTTTTAAGTTTTAGAATTTCATGTGATTTTTTTCAGTATGTTTTAGGGTGAAAGTCCTTATCTTGGATTTTTTTTCCAGCATGTTTTCTTATTTTTATTGGATATTTTTTTTATTTATATTTCAAAACATAATCTCATTACCCCAGGTGAGACTCGAACCCAGAATCCCTTGCTTAGGAGGCCAGTGCTTTATCTGTTAGGCCACTGGAGCTGACATCGAGCACATTTTCAATGGTCTTATAAAACATCTCTCTGTGTTAACTCTGATACCTAGACAGGTATTTAATCCATTTCTGCTTTTGTCTTTTTTACTTTTGACTTTTAGTTACTTGACTAATAGCACAGGGAAGGAATAAACCTGCTGATTTATAGACAGTGGCTACTTTTACTACCTTTCTATTGCTATTTCTCTGCCTCTTGGTTTTACTGCCAGATTGAGTTATATCAGAATAGACATGCCTTTCCCCATTATTTATAGCTGTAAATTATAAACATTTTAAAAGTAGAAGCAGCTACGTGTTTTCCTAAATAAATATTATTCCTGTTTAAGAGCAGTTGCTGCTCTTGCAGAGGACTTAATTTGGTTTCCAGTACCTATATGGAGAAACTCACCACTGCCTGTAACTCTAGAATCAGAAAATCTAATACCCTCTTCTGATATCTGTGTGGGCCAGCACACAATCATAAAACTAGTAAATCTCTTTAAAATGCTATTTATAATTCCATATGCAGAGATAACACAAATTAAAATTACTTGAGGTCAAAGATGAGACATGTTTCTCTTGAGCCCTTACATCTGACACACACTTAAACTGAATCCCTGGTCCTGATACAGGTATGTGCACTGTGACCATGCCACTGATATTCATACATACATATATACATATATACAAACATACATACATACATACATACATACATACATACATACATATATACACACATACATATATACATACATATATACATACGTCAAGTCCTTCCTCTGGCACATACTGAGTCCCTCATTCTAACACACACACGCACACACACACACACACACACACACACACACACACACACCCCATGCAACCCCTGCCTTCTCTCTTCACTTAACTCCAGGGACAGGGCTCTTTGTTTGGAAATGAAAATACTCTTACCAGTCTGAAGAGTGGGCAAGAAAGAAAATAGTTAAAATTACAATAAATATCTTTTAGGTGTATATCTGATATTTTCTTCTTGCTTATTCTGAAACGTTATTTTTTTTTAAGCTGCATCCTTTCAAACGTTTAATTCCATGCTTCAGAGTATCTGATCTACCAACTCCACATTATGCCTTTTTGCCTCCGCTACTCTCCCTCATACACTGAGAACATGAACTCTGAGAGTGGTTACTAAGTCTGATGAGTGAAGCTTCATGAGAAAAAAAAAGTAAGGAGACTGATTTGTCCGGAAGAACATCATTCTATTGTTTCCATGGTACTGCTGTCATCATCTAAGTAGTGATGCATATAGACTTTTTTTTCATGTTGGAAGTATGTCCACATTAACAGATGACTACTGGCCATATTATTCTGAAAGGAATATGGACTCCATGGCTGAAGCTCATGGTCTGATAGTTCTTCAGTGTTAAATTAACAACAGAACCCTTCTATCCTCATTGTTTCTCTTACAGTCAGTTGCCTTATGCCCCACCCATCATGGGGTCCATCATGTTTGGTGATTTACTTGTACATGTAGGCATACGATCCCAAGATGCACAGGGAGACAGAGGATAGCGTCTACTTTTCTTTTGACACAGGTGATTTTTTTCTTTCTTTAAAAAAAAATTTTAATTGGAGATTTTATTTATTTACATTTCACATGTCGTTCCCTTTCCCCATTTCTCCTCCCTAGAAACTCCCTATCCCATTCTCTCTCCTCCTTTTTGCCTTTATACCATTTTAATTACATGCAAATAATAAGGTCAGTTCTAGGTTGAGGAACTAGCAATACAAAAAGAAGTCATACATGGCAGTCATTTTATGCCCTACAAAGTACATTCAAACCACTCTTATTTGACTATATAAAGGTATTTCTTGCTTTTTGTAGGCTAAAAGAAAAATAAACCTAAGCCAAAAGGCATTTAGTCCAGGCAGGACTAAAGTCATAGAGTTCTTACATGAAAAATGTGCCTGTCTCACTCCTTTATTTTACTGTATTTTAAGAAAATTACAAATGCCTCTTCACCAGAATAATTCAGATTATAAAGAATGTAATCATTGCCTGTGCACCTGCCATCAGTTTTAGAAATAAAATACTGTATAGAGCTGTCTGGCGAGAATGCCTATCTATAATCCCAGCACATGGGAGAATAAGAAGGAAAGATGTGAGTTTGAGGCCATCATGGGATTTACACAGCAAGACCCCATCAACAAAAACAAAAACATAAAAACAAACCACCACCAACAACAAAAACTAGGGGACCAGGGTTTGGGGTAGAAACAACAAAGAAAAGAAAGCAAAAATACCTTTCATTAGACCCTGTTTGTGTCTCTTCTATTCCCCCTGTTGTTCTTAAATATGTCTTCGAGTCTCTACAATGCATATGGGTACGTTCCTGCTCGATTAGTTACTGCTGTTCATTTAGTTGAAGCCTTCTTACAGTTTCAAAGATTTAGTTCATTGTCATCATGGTAGGGAGCATGGAAGCATGCAGGTGGACTTGGTGCTGAAGAAGTAGCTGACAGTTCTACATCTGCATCCTCAGAAAGATGAATAGAGAGATGTTAGGCCTGGCTTGGACCCTTGAAACCCCGAAGCCCACCCTCAGTGACATGCTTCCTCTAGCAAGGTCATACTTACTCCAACAAGGCCACACCTCCTAATCCTTCTTAAGTAGTACCACTTGCTGATGACTAAGCATTCAAATATATGAGCCTTTGGAGGCCATTTTTATTCAAACCACCACAGCAGCAATGTCTGATAAGACTTCTCTGTCTCAGTTCTTTATCTTATAAACTGTATTAATACTTCTTGATTAGGTTTCTGACAATAAAGATTAAAAAAAAAACAAATTCACAGTGAGTTTGTGTCACAGATAAACCTTGTATATAGCTTGCTATCCTGTTTTTAACTACAGCAATCTGCAAGATTTGTCTTTTTTTATATTAATATTTTTAATTCATTTGTTTTTCTTGGTCTCTAGTAGACTATCACTTTATATCATTTAGTTAATTCAATGTGAGTGTATGTACCTGAGTGTGCTTCACATGCATGCAGTATCTGAGGAGGCCAGAAGAGGATATCAGAAGCTGTGGAAGTAGAGTTACAGATGGTTGTGAGCTGCCATGTGGATGCTAGGAATAGAACCTGGGTCCTCTGGAAGAACAGCCAGTGCTTTTAACCACTAAGCCACTTCTCATGCCCCTCTAATTGATTATTTTATATGTCAATTTACATTTAAATTTGTGTGCATTTTTCCTATGTAAAATACATGTCAGTTCTAAACCTTCTTATCCTTGTTGCCATGAGCATGTGGAAGGAAATCTCAAAGTAGAGAAATACACAGATGGAATTGCCCTGTGCAGGAAGTACACATCTCTAGACTAACTCAACATGGCCAAATTGTTACCTGTTATCAAACCCAACCACATCTCCCCAGCATCAGATGACAGGGGCATGATGCAGGCTGTGCCTCACTCACTTTCTGTAGCTTGCTGACTTCTGGAAGACTGACAGATGTTTGTCTGTGGGCCAATGATAGAAATCCATTCTCTTCATCTCTGCCTCTCCTTTTCTGAAGTGTCCATTCACACACTTCTGTTATTCTTTGTCTAGTGGCCTCTGTACTCTTCCTTATCAGGTGTACTCATTCTGTTCTCCCAGTTGCAGTCAGCTCCTCCCACAGCCTGTGGTGCTTTATGACACTTTTAGGATGAATTTTGATGATCACATTTTTTACGATGAGTATCACCAAGTGGATCGTTCTCTTTCTTCATGCAATAATATCACTGGGGACTTTATGAAGAAAAGTATCCCCATTCTGACATAGAACGTCTTAGACTTTCTTTTGAAGCATGCAGAATTGTATTTTGGAGGAGTCAGTGCTCTGATTCAGCTGAAGAAATTCAAGTTATAGTTGAGGTAGAAATCCACTTCTGTTTATTTCGATTTGTGACTACACGATCAGCCTGTGGCATATCTAATTCTCCACCTGTGCTTTCTGATCTCTGTCTCTAAGTAGAACATCAGTGGGACCCGCTCCCTTTGCTCCTGTCTCTCTGCTACATTGGACTATAACCCAAATCCAAAACCTTAATTACTTTGACTATTATATGAAGTAAAATTTAATTTTTAATTTAATTTAAACTTTTAAAAGTAAAATTAAATTTTAATTTTTATTGCTTCATTGGATGTCTGCTGTTCTGTTCTTTCATGGAAATTCAAGAATTTGATGAAGTTTGATTTTTTTTTTCAAAAATTGTGTCCTCCTGTCCTGGTTTCATTCTTTTGTCCATTTTTTTTATTCAAGATTTTATTTTGTGGGATTTCAACTTCCATTCTCCCTCAAATGATTGACATCTTTCTTAAATCACACATGTGTGTACACACACACATGTGCACACATGCGCACACACACACACACACACACACACACACACACACACACACACACACAAGCATACATGCCTGCTGAGTCCATTTTGCATTGCCCATATGTATATGGTTTAGAGATGACTACTTGGGATTGGATAACCTATCAGTAGGCTCATAATTCTCTCTCAGCAGCACTTAATCGCCTATAGTTATTAATCTAGGAGAGGGTCCCAGTGAGGTTTCCCCTTTCCTCATTGGTGTGTTGTCATTATATAGGGTTTGTTTAGAGTTTAGGACTATGAGTGGTATGAGCGTGTTGTGGTAGGAAGACATGGCATCAGGAGCAAACAGATGAGAATGCTCATCTTCAATGGAAGCTTTTCAAAGTCCCCTCCAGTGACAGACTTCTTCCACAACTTTCAACTCTTAAACCTCCCTAAACAGTGCCACCAACTAGGGACCAAGTGTTCAAATGACAGAGCCAATGAGAGACATTTCTCATTGAAATCACTACAGCAACCATATTGTTAAGATTTCATGGGTGCAACTTCCTTGTCTATATAGAAGACACAAGCTCACAGCTGGCATTCTGGTCACCTGACTTTTACAGTGACCCCACCCACTCTTCCACATTTCCTGAGGCTTAAGTAGGAGGCTTGTATTGTAGATCCACTTTTTATCCAATAAAATTTTTTATTGTTACATTATCTCTTTTGTAAGATTCATCACATCATGATTTTGGTCTCCTCAATGAGGTCAATATGAAGTTGGGATTTGGGGCTTTTTTGTTTAGTAAGTGGAAATATCCAAGGCTTTGTAAGTGGATTGACAAATCAGGTCACTAAATGCTACTGCTTTCATAAGAAATTTAAGAACAACTAAAACATTAAGGACTGATGAATGTTCTTGCTGATGGATTGTAAGATGTTTTTCTCTTACCATCCTCCAAGCTTGCTCTCTGACCCACTTGTTTGTACAAATCTGAAAAAAGATCTCTTTCTTGGCACTCACTTATACAGACTTCACACTTGGACCCGACAACTTATTAATAGATGAGAAATCTTACTGATTTGAGCTTTGATTTTTCTTATCTGCAAGTGAAAATAATAATATAAAGTTTAGAAGGTTTGAGTCAGAAGAGATAATCACTATGAAATAGCACGCTATCTGGCATGTCATAGGTATTTAAAGGAACTTTAATTCCCTTCCTCTTAGTAAAAGTAATTTCAGGATATTGGTCTCAAAGCTTTGCAAAGAATTAGAAAATGTTTTGATTGCAAATGTTTGACTGTTTAATATTAAGTAACAGTAGTATTGACCTGATAAATTCAAATGAATTTTTTTATATTCAGTCAAATATTAAGATAAATTTTGGAATGAACCATGCCTTTCTTAGAATCCTGGCTTTACTACTGGACAGTTATGGGATCTGAAGAAGTCAATTTTCTTGATGGTAATATGTGGATAATTCCTTCAAAATCTTAATGACAATTGCAGATAGTAGATTCAAATATCACCTTCACTGCCTGCTACTGAGTTAAGTTTTTAATAAATACTAGCCCCCTCCCCCTTTTTTTTTTTTTTTACAATTTCAGGTTAGTGAGCTTTAAAATGCTCTATTATAATTAAAAGAGAAACTTCTAAATCTTCCTACCCAATTCAGAATAATCTCACTGAGATTAAATGTCAACAACTGATAGCTGCTCATTCTTTAGTTAATCAAATCCAGTCAGCAACTTGACAGAGGAGAGGTGGGCCGATGTAAGATGTAAGATGTAAGTTGGGTGCCTGTACAGTTATCGCTAGAACACTTTAGTTACCTAGCACAGACTCAGCAGGAAATCTTCAGAGACAGGCAGGCAAGTGTGTGATAGCATACTGTCCCCTCAGGGACCAAGGCAGTTGAGACTTCAGGACTCATGGGTGTTACATGCGAGAAGCATTCTGCTTGGTAATATTTGAAGACAGGGGCATACACAGGTTTTCATTACCTTTTCCATGGAAACATAAAAAGATTTAAGATTTTGGAAATCTGTGGTGGATTTTCCATTTTGAGTCAGTCACAACCATGCAGCAACCTGCAGAGGACGCATTGTAAAGACACCTGACTCATACAACATGAACCAACCTGGAAGGTAAGTAGTTTATGTGCTGAATTCTCTCACAAGGGGAAAAATTGCTATTGAGTTGAAATTTAGATTCATAAACAAGTAAGTTGTGAGAAACATAGATATTTTAAATGGCTCACAACCTCCTACAGTTTCAGTTTCTGGGCTTCCACTGCCATTTTGCAGCCTCTGAAGACTCACATGCATAGATCTCCACCAAACACACATATCCACCAAATGAAAATAAAAAAAGCTTTTAAAAACAATCTACTCCAACTAACAATCCCTAATTCTCACTTTCAATCTTCATATATTAATTTTTAAATATTTAGTATATATGTGTGCATGTGCGTATGAGAGTGTGTGTGCATGTGTGTGTATGTGTGTACGCACGTGTGTGTGTGTGTGTGTCTGTGTGTCTGTGTGTCTGTGTTGCCTGCATGTATGTGGTCTACATGGATGCATTTCCTGAGGAGACCAAAAAAGGACATTAAACTCCCCAGAACTGGAATTATGGTTGGATGTAAACTCACATGTAGGGGTTGGGTATCAAAACTTGGTCCACTGAAAGAGCAGTGAGAGCTCTTAGTCACTCTGGCATCTCTATGATTCCCCATATATTAATTTTCAGCAATTATTTTACATTTGATTGGAGGGGCTGTGGGTCCATGTGCTACAGCATGAGTGTCAAGTCATAGCAGGCAGTTCTTTAGCTCTAGAAGTGTGTCCTGGGACTTGAACTGATGTTATCAGGCTTGACAGTAGGCCTCTGTACCCTCTCATCAGCCTGTATATTAACTTATTATTCAACATCTTCTGCCCCCATTCAAGCATTCCACTGTTCTATATTTCACTTTTTTATTGGACTACTTCTTGTTAATTTATGCTTACTGTGGATATGCACATATTCATAGCAAGCCCAACAGAGTTCTTCCTGTAAATGGTCTTACTTGGAGGTATTTTTGTTTTTCTGGTAATATTGATTGCCTTGTTCCTTCCCTTGCTTAATTCTTATGCCTCTGATAATTACTTCCTGCATGCACCATTAGACTTATCAGAACACTGTCATTATTTTCCAAGAGCATAGACCTTTAAGGTATCACTGCAGAGTCCTTGGAGTCTGCACACTGTACACGTAACCCAGAGGTCATTGCTTTGGACACTTGCTGTCCCTATATTATTTCTCATTCTGTCACTAACTAGCAACTGTTCAGACTTCTGCTGTCCCTCTATGGTCCCTAGGTTCTGTCTGTTGAGTTTTTGCCTTTGGAGGCTAGTAAATTTCTGAACGAATCTTTGTGTGTCTCTCTTTTTAATGTCTTCCCCCACCACTGCCCCCAAGAGGGTGTCTTTTTCAGCTTTAAATGAGTGTGGTTATATTTATATATTTGTGTCAATGTATGCATATGTACCTGCTGTGTATGTGCACATGTGTGAACACAGAGGCCAGAGGCCAATGTCAATTATCTATCTATCCTCAATTGTAGCTCACTATAGTTTTTGAGACTGGGTATGTCACTGAAACTGGAACTCATCAATTTGGCAAACTCATCTGCTTGGTGAACTCCATGGATACGCCTGTCTCTACTCTCTTAGCTCTAGAATTTCAAGCATGTGCTGCTGTCCGTTCCTACCTTTTATGTGGGTGCCGGGGATCCAAACTCAACTTACCATCTCTGTTTCATCTCTGCCTTCTTTTTCTTGGAGAATATTTATAGTTTTATGTCTTAGTCTCTGATATCTTTCTGAGAAATAAACTTAAAATTAAACTTCATTATTTTTATTGAGGGTACCAGGACAGGAGAAAGTTTATACAAATAGCATAAATGTTAGATATCAACAATGATTAGTCTTGAAAGTTCTTACATAATACTTTTTCTCTATACATGTCTCTATTCTTTCCTGGATTTCTACAAACTTGAGGCTGGCTATTGAGAACTGACTTCCAACTTCCTATTTGTTTACCATCCATCCATCCATCCACCCATCTATCTATCTATTTATTTATTGACTTTGTTTTACTTGGGAGTGATTTTCTGATGCCTGTCTTTTAATACTTTATAGCTTTATGTCAACTCTACTAGATTTTAATGTCCTCAAGTTATTTCTCATTTATGATTCATTTTGTAGCATCTCATTCATGTGTCTGAGGTGATAAAGTTTCCAATCCATAATGAGTTACAGTTATAGTCCATTTTCATTTGACTTTCTGTCTGTTACCTCTTTACAGATCCTTCTATGGTTTGGTTATGATCACCCACCTCATTGATTCTGGATTCCCACTGTCTTGAATTCTTATCTCTTGTTCATATGTAAGCCTGAGGGACCAGGAAGACTACTAGAAACTTTCTGTGTTTGATGGGATTAATAAATGGTGAATTTACAATTAAGAGGCAAGTCTAAATTGTGGTATGTATGCATGTGGGTGTTCACATGCGTTTGTGTATGTGTGTAGTAGTATGTGTCAGACTGTCTTGTCTCCAAGCCTCTTTTCTGTGTCTAAAACAAAAGACCCAGTCTCTTACCTGAGACCACAGAACCACGCCTTGTAGTTATAGCAGCAGAGTGGGCCAGGGGACTGGTAAGTCAACAATTCACACATACAGGATTTAGCTTTACTGCTTTTTTTTATCTCATTTTCTTTGTTTTCTCTGGGGTTTTGCATCCTTATCTTCTCAAATTCAATTCGTCATGAGAATAAATATTTGTGCTCTTTCCTCAGGCTGGAACAGTTTAACCCTAATGGGGCAAATGGTCCAAGAGAGTCCAAATAATATGTTTAGATAGGTGCTTTCCTTATCTTTCCCTGTGTCCATTATACTTGCCCCTGGCATCCAGAATGGAGAACAAATGTCAGGACTCTTGTGATTGAATAAATGTATTTGTTTGCAGTAACTACCCACTAATGGCTTTTTTCTATTACTTCCTTTATTTTGTAGTATTTTTGGTATCTTTTAATCTTTGAGTATATTACTGATATTACAAAACAGAGAAAAATATATATCCAATTTACTGCAGTTAAACAGAATTCCCACTATGCATATGAAGCTTTGGTGAGTTGACTATAAAAATGGATTGTATTAACAGCTACATTTCTGTTGCTATGATAAAATACTATGATCAAGACAACTTGTAGAAGAAAGTGAGTTTATTTGAGCTTACAGCTCCAGAGAGTTAGAGTCCATGGTGCTGAGTACAAAATGGCGGCAGGTGACAGGCATGGTAGCTAGATCAGGAACCTGTAAGCTCCCATCTTGAACCATAAGCAGGATGTAGAGAAGAGGAGAGGAGAGGAGGGAATGGAAGAGAGGAGTAGAGGGGAAGGAGGAGAGGAGGGAAGGAGAGGAGAGGAAGTGGTGTGAGATTTAACTGCTAATGCTCACCCCAGTGACATTTCCTACAGCAATTCTGTGCCATAGAAACCTCCTCAACTAGGAACCAAATCTTCAGTTGCCCAAGATTTCTTTATTCAAACTACCATAGAGATCAGTATTTCCTGGCAGTGATAGAGGCAACAGGTTCAGGCCGTAATTGTCAGTGTTCAAGTGGGGAGTATTTGACCAGATCTCTTAGAGAAGCAAATAGAATAATCTAAAAGTTGCTTGACTGTGTAAAAAGTATGACAAAGAAAAGAACTAGAATCATTTCGTGGCTTTTTATTGAAGTGGATGGGAACCACTGACATATTTAGCAAAGTGAATAGAGGAGGATGATGAAGAGGAGGAGGAGAAAGAGAAGTAGGAGAAGGAAGAAGAGGAGGAGGAAGAAAAAGAGGAAGAGGAGAAGGAGGAGGATGGGGAGGTGGAGGAGGAGGAGGAAGGAGGAAGGATCTATTTGCTTTACTTCAGATAGCTGGGGGCTCAGCTGCTTGGTACTTCCTTTCCTGTTGGAGTTTGGAAGATGGTGGCTGCCATGCCTCATGTGCCAGAACCATCCTCAGGGCTGGTACTGCGATGAGCCTCAGTAATTCTGGTTCTCAGTATGACAGTCTTCCTAGATACCTTGACTCACCACCTGCATATTACTCCCATTGGTTGTGTTTGCCTCGATTTAAGAGTAGGAAAGACTTACCAGAACTCTGGCTTCCTGTCTATAGATGCACAGAGGGCTCTGGAGGCTGGCATCTGGGCATATCAGAGTACATAAATTTTTCTTCTAAAAATAGGTTATTACTGATCCTCAAGTCATCTTGGAAAGAATAAATATAAAAACACAAACTCAAGATGCTCCAGCAACCACGTACCTCTCCCAAACCTGAAAATAATTTGCACCAAGAAAGAATATCTTCCGTTGGCTGTTCAAATGTGACTCAGAGATGAGCTCACCTAGGATGCCCTGCACTGTGCTTGTGTGGGACAAAGGTTGTGTAGAAGCATCTTTTCCTTTCCATTCTATTGCTCTTCAGTTTCCTTGGGAAAGTAGTGTGCTTCTTCCTTCACCTATATCTACTCTTTAGTACATGTTTTCTGTGTCATTCTAGCATCTTCCTCTTCAGATCACTTCCCTCACCCATCCTTTCTTCACCCCCTTCTCCCAGTCATTTCTTAGATTCCTGATCACTAGAGTTTAAACTGATCCAAGCAATAAATAAGCTTGTAGGGTAATAGCAGTTGCACTATGGTAATAGAATCAAGGAGGAGTGTCAGCAATTCATTGAGGTCAGGCAAAACAGCAAATGTTCTTTGTTTCTTCATTTTCAGGCTAAAACCTACTTCAAGAACTACTGGCTACTATAGGAATCTCTTGTGTCTTCCTGCTCTGTGTAACTAGGGCTGTTATAATGTAAATTCCAGAAAATATAAATTTTACAAATTAGTTTCTCTCACAGTTAATATACATTAAACATTATTTGGCCACCCTGAAATTAATATGTAAATAAAAAGGCAATATTAGAAAAATGGCAAATGCTTTATTACCAAATTTCAATTTAATTGTCATTAAAAGAAAATTATGACTAATGCTCTTTAAAAGAATTTTTATTATATATATACATATATATATATACATACATATATGTGTGTGTGTGTGTGTGTGTATGTGTGTGTGATTGTATACTACATGAGTATAGTGTTGGCAGAATACAGGATCTCCCGGTGATGGAGTTATAATAAGTTATAAGCTGTCCACCATGGATGCTGGGAAGTGAGTTCAAGTCCTCTGCAAAAGCAGTATGTGCTTTCTCCTATTAAGCTAGCCCCTTAACACTTTCAATAGTGTTTTTACTTTAGTCTTAATACATATTACAGTTGTGCCTATCCTTTAAATATTAATACTCCAATAATCCAGTAGAAGAGAGCTGAAAATTAAGGACCAGAAGGGAGCAGGAAGCCTATAACAAGGGGTGTACCTCAGTGATTAAATGTTTTCCTATTCAGCATAAGGCCCTAGGTTTAATCCCTAGTAATTTGAAAACAAAACAAAACAAATCAAAAATAATTACTGAATGTCCTTAACTTAAGACGTAATGCATTCAGTTTGAATATCTTCACTTACATATCCATGTACAGTGCTCTAATTAGAGTTTGTACATACTTGAATTATCTTCCTGTGTTGGTAATACAAACAGATGCCAAGTGTGAATTGAAATGTAGTATATAAAAGAGATATGGCAGCCTCTCTCACCCTTCCAGGAACCGGAGCCAGCAGGAGTTGCAGCAAATGATGCAGGCTTTAAAATTTAAATTTACGATGCAACCTTATGAGATAGCTGAGAGCAGAAACTCAATGGGCTTTGGTGCTGTGGTTTCCCTTCAGAATGAGACTAGGCTCTTCGTTCAAAGGGAATTAGTGTGACAGATGATGGTGCAGGCAGACTGAGTCAGCTCGAGCTTGGTTATGAACTACCATCCCTTCCCATTTACCTTGGGATGGTTTTGCCATCTACTTAAGGAAAATGAGGATGAATGAATTGTCCCTCTGGGTCCATTTATTTTCATCCTAGAATTATATCAAAAGAAACACCCTTAGGAATGAAAACTTCCACTGAAAGGTTAGAGTTGGATTTTGAGAGAATTTAGACTGTAGTCATTTGTTCTAAGTGTTCCTGAAACTGATCTTCGCTCAGGCAAAACGGTAATGGTTTATGTGACTTGGACACTATCGCACAATAACTACCTAAACAACACTTCAGAGGGGAGAAAAATCCTGTGACCTTGAGCCCATGGCGTATAAAATTTTTCAAGTAGGAAGATTAACTGACTTTTGTTTTGTTTGGGAGAAATGTCTGTTTACTTTGTGGAAGTCTAGAAAGTATTTGGAGACAATGACTTGGTGTCAGTATTCCCTTGAAATATATATATATCTTAATAAGTAATCTCCATAATACAGTGAAGCAAAAATTGCCTTAAAAAATCATAGTGTTATAGTAGGTTTGAATTTCCAGCCTGAAATACAGAAAAGTCCTTTAACTTTTAAAAAACATAACTGATAACATTTTTGTAGGGCCGGATAAGAATAAGAATCTTACCCTACTCTGTCATGCGATATATTTACTTCAGCTTTATTATGTTGTTTGGAAGACAGATGAATTCCTCCCCGTTTGTTGACTTAGCAGTGATAACGAGGAACTGCTGTTGGGAAGGCAACAGACTCAGGCTGCTCTTCCAACAGAAGTATTCAAGATACTCAGAGGCAAAGCATTCTCGGTGGCTGTTCCATGTGAGAGTGGTTTGTTTGTATGGTCTCAGCACAGAAAGTTGCTTCTCTTCTCTTCTCTTCTCTTCTCTTCTCTTCTCTTCTCTTCTCTTCTCTTCTCTTCTCTTCTCTTCTCTTCTTTCTCTTCTCGAGATAAGCTTTTACTATGTAGCCATGATGGATTGGAACTCAATGTGTAGACAAGGCAGATTTCAAACTCACAGAGATCCCCCTGTTTCTGCTTCCTGGGAGATGGGATTCAAGGTGTGACTCTACCACACTCAACAGGGTGGTGCTTTCTGATACAGAGAATGAAGTCATATCTGGAGTCTGGAAACCAGCCTCCACCCCTTTCGCCTACTGTGGGATGCTCCATACCCACCAGCAGGGAAGAACTACTCACCATCACTTCTCCCATCCCTAGCACTACCTGCATAGACGTGTTTCTTCCTTAGTTGTCCCAGTCTCAAGTTTATGTTTTATAAAGGTAAAAGTAAAACATGCACTGCAACTACTCTGTAATCATAGATGAACTTTTTACAAATCACACACAACACACAACACTGACACACACACACCACACACATATCTGTATGTGTTGTATACATATTCATAGATGTATAAGTTCATAAGCATATGTGAGTATACAGATGTATGTGTACATGATATGGGGTTAGAAGTTGACGTTAGGTCTCTTCAGCAATTGTTCTTTATCTTCTTTTTTAAGACAGGGTCTCAGTTAAACTGACACTCATCAGTTCATCTGGACTGGCTACCCAGAGAATTACAGAGATCCTTCTGTCTCTGCCTCTCCAGCACTTGGGCAGTCATGATTTAGACTCAGGTCCTATGCTTGGATGGCTAACACTTTACCAACTGAGTCATCTTCCCATTTCAAACTGTAATTTTTTAATTTAAATACTTTCTTCATCTGGAAAGATATGCCCTTCATAAACTACATGTAATGTGCTGCTTAGTAACAGTGAAAATCACTAAGAATAAGACTGGACTGCTCGCAGTTGTGGGGTGGGGTTCAATGCATATGGCTCTCTCACCCGCTACAATAGACTTTCAAAACCCATCCTCCACCCCACACGTGATCTAAATGAGGAAGAGGGATTCAAATGCCATACGCAGAGCTGCTATCATCCTGCCAAGACCAATGTCCCAAGTCTTATCCCCAGTATCATCATAGTAAACGAAGAAAATAGACTCCAAGCTGTTCTCTGACTTGTGTGTTTGTGCTATCGCAACCTCCTCACCAAATAAACAAATATATTTTACAATATTTTAGAAAACAAAATACCATCTCGGGTAGGGTTACAAGTATATTTAGTAGACAATTCCTTGCCTTGCCTATGAAATACTTTGGAAGGAAGTTCATTTTCAAAGATGTTACAGCAAGAACAAGGAAAAATACTCTGATGAAATTCCTGGGGTAGAAAGGGATGTAAAAATACAATCAAGCTCTCTCTTCAGTGCATAAACCTGGAAATGAGATTTCTGTCTGTGTCTAGAAGACTTGTCATGAAAATATTATAGGGAAAAAACAACGCTTTTTATGGTAGTTGCTTTTAAATTGATTAAGAAGAGGTTTCCGCTCCATAAGAAAAATGTATCTTCTGCTCTGTGGGCGTTATTGCTCTAGCTGTGGTGCCTTTTATAACAATTAATGGTTATTAGTTTTCCAGATCATCAAGCCAGAGCAAGCAGGAGGAATAAAAGTTGTCTGATTTTTCTTCCTCACCAGCTAAGGGGTCCAATAAAATCCCTTTTAGTGTTCCCACTGCTTGTGCATGTGCATACACACACACACACACACACACACACACACACACACACACACACAAACTTTGTAAAAGGTCAACAGGTGACCAAAGCAGAAAGGATGTGGGTCTTGGTCCTTCCTCCTCCAAGTGTAGATATTTAAATGATGGCTTTCCAGAGGCTCATACACATGATCCATTTATCCAATGAGCATTGCCTATTAAGAAGGTGTCAGGTAAGTTTAAAGAGCCTGAGTGTCACCCATGACCATTCATGGTGAGAGTTTTATTCTTTAACCAGCTCAAGGTACAATGTTAACATTTTTGGAAAAACAAATTCTCTTCTCTCCTTCCTCTGAATTGGCACCAGAATTGTTCTGTTGACAAAGTAAACATATTCTTTCGTTTCTGTCTCAATACTGAGAGGCACATCATCCTCTTTATACGGTTGAAAGAGATGGATGACAGAAATTATTAACCCCCACAGATCTTCTATTACAGCTTCTCGTAGTCCTGGGAATTCCATAAACATTAAATGAGTTAAATGAGAAGAACCATGAGATCTCTCCATTCAAATGGCTAACTTCATCTTAGTTTAGTACCTAAACTAAGTTTAGTACCTAAACTATGGTTATACTCTCCGTTTTTAAGAGAGGTATTGTCTTTGCCAGCAAAGTCTTATGTAGAAACACAGAAAGACATGGAAGAAGCAATACCCTAGCAACCAGCCATGCCTCGCCCCCTGATGCCTTTTCTGTACAGCTGGATAAACCCTGGGCAATACAATCTCTAAGTGACTTATTGTTCTGAACTAACATAATTCTAGTAAGTGGGTGCTAAATGCTTTCTTGTTATTTGCCTCAATACATTTCCATAACTCATGGGTCATCTGTGAGAGGTCTCTGTCATCCCAAGATGAGGAGATTTGGGAAAATGGAAAATTTGTTGAGAGAACACCTTTTAGGGGAAGAAAGGAGTGTTACACTTTGCTCTGAATGGTGAATGATGAAAGGCGATACTGCTATTCCATAGATATGAAAGCAAGAATCCTAGCTGTTCAGAGGTACCATTTAAAAAATCTTTACAAGCTCAGTGGTTAAAACCCCGTGCTGCTTTTGCAGAGGTCCTAGGTACTCACAACACCACCAGCAGCTCATAACTTCAGCTCCAGGGGATCAAACATCCTCTTCTGAGCTCTGCAGGCATCAGCATGGCACTCAGATGCACACATCACACTGACACTGTCTTTATTTTTTTAATTTTTAAAAAATCTTTGAGTTATAGAGGTTGTGACAGCCCTTTTGCTCCAGAGGTTGCAGCCAGGGTGCAGTGATGGAGAGAGCTGCCATTGTCACATTGTTTTTTCCTCCCACTGAAGCCACTCTGGTAGAAATCATTGCTCTAAACACAGGGCCACAGGAGTGGGGTGGAGCCTATAAGAGGAAATATACTTAAGTTCTTCTTACTATCAGAAGGACAAAGACTCAGTGACCCACAAATTGCTTCCAGAGACTGTATCTCTGTGCTCAAGACCAGTCCTGCCTATGAACTAGGCAAGTAACATACTCAAATTTGGCTTTCTCTTCCTCAGTGTCCTCATTAAAAATACAAATCCTCTTCAGATTCTTGACTTGATACTTCACCCTGAACTCAGCAGAGTGAAGGGATAGACACAAAAGTTTGCAAAAAATTGTGATAATCATCCATGGAGACTCCAAATGTTGGGCTGGTAAACAAAGGGAGGATGCAAACGGAGATTTCTTTATTGAGTCTGCCATGTGTCAGACTCTGTGCTTATTGCATGGAGAAGAGATAAGAGGTGGTACGTTTCTATGTTTTAGCAGTCTTCTTAGGGAAAAATTCAAGCTAATGGATAAATTGGAACTGAAAAAGACAATTTAAGTTAGGTACTTATGGGTATAGAAAAAGTATTAAAAGCTACTTAGTTCTAGGGAAAACCTCCAGAAAGTATTCACAGGCAAGTTGTGATGTACTCTAGACCTAGTCTCAAGGCATGTATAGTTATGAAAGCAATTTATAGTAATTATGTGTATGTATGTGTGCCTGCATATATATATGTATGTGTGTATACTTATGCATGTATGCTTTTGATTCTTAAAAGAGCTTGACTCCTATAAAAGTTGCCTCTTACCAGATCAGGAGTGGGAATCCCTCCTGACCTGCTTTCTCCACTATGCAGCCCTGCCTCCCAGAGTCCCCTCACCCCACTATGGGTAGCTCATCCCAACACATGGTTATGCAAACACTGAAAATGAAGAGGTCACATACGTTGTTCTTCCCTTCCCTGACCATGCCAGCGCTGAGGATCGACAGTGAGCTCCAGAGTGGGATACAGAGCAGATATATCTTCTCTTCATAAATAGGCCTAATTAGAAGAAACCACTGGGCATGGAGCTGCAAATCTAAGTATCTGGCTTACCAGATCCAGTCCCTTCGTTTCCCTGGGCAATCTCTAAGAGAAATTAGATGTGTATCACTCTGGATCTGGAGTCATCCTTTCACTGTTCTGGCAGTAGAAACATGTGATCCTAAATGTTTAATCTGAGTAATACTGTTGGTAATTCTGTAAGTCACTTTTTCCATCCACTGCTATGTTTTTAAGAACAGTTGACATTTCTGTCTATCGGTCAGATTTATGCATGTTGCAGTAAAAGGCATCAGTGGCATACTACGTATTTTACAATCACAAGTTATGTAGTAAATATCTTTGTAAGAATTTTTAAAAAATTTTATTAATGTATACATACATACATACATACATACATGTGTGTGTGTGTGTGTGTGTGTGTGTGTGTGTGTGTGTGTGTGTGTATGTATGTGTGTGTGTGTGTGTAAAAGGGTGCACTGCCTGGGAGGCCAGAATCAGGCATGGGATCCCCTGGAGCAGGAATTACAGGTAGTTAAAGGCCACTTGGAAGTAAACTCTGGTCCTCTGAAAGAGCAATGAGTACCTTTAATTGCTGAGCTATCTCTTCAGCCCCTGAGCATCATTCTGTATGCAACCTGACAGGTGTGAACATGGGTTTCTTTGTGGTACACAGCTGGAGGCAGAATTTTTGGTCTAAAGAATAGTGATTCTCAATCTTGCCAAATATTGCTGTTCATCCTCCAGAGTTTTGAATGTTTTTTGCAGCTCACAGCACTTCGTGGAGGTGCCCATCCATGACAGCATTGTAGTCTAGGATATTGAATTGTTTTCATTTTGGAGACTGAGAGAAAGCATGAGTTCTGTTGACTAGAAACCTCATCATAGATGAAGAGTTTAAGGCTTTTCCTAAGTTTCTTGTTCTCTAAGATTTTCCCCTCAGGAACTGGTTCTGAAACCCCTCTCCTATCTGCTGCTTTGCTCTAAGATCATTATTTGCAGTCCCTCCCCTCTGTTTGTTACAAGTGCTATGCTTTGCTCCGTTCTTTTATTTTTATTATACAAATATTTCACATTTCACATAGAAAATTTTTCATTCTTTCTACTTGGACCTTTCCTTTTTTCCTCTTTTATCTGAGTTTCTTACATCATTATTTCATATATATTTTATATATAGTCTATTTTTTAATAAATTTTAAAAGTTTTGTAGCTGGGGAGATGGCTAGTGGATAAAGTGCTTGCTCTGCATGCATGAGGATCTAAGACCAGATTTGCAGAGCACACAGAAAATGCTGGGATTGTCATGCATGCATAACCCCAACACTGGAGAGGCAGAAACATGAGCATCCCTGGTGCTCTCTGGTCTGCAAGCCTACCTTACCAGTGAGCATTGGGTTCTTTCAGAGACCCTGTCTTAAACAATATGGTTGAGAGTAATAGTGGAAGACACCTGATTTCCACCTCTGGGCTCTACACCTACACACACATATGCATGCATGTGCGTGTGCGCGCGCACGCACGCACACACACACACATTTTTAAAAAGTTTTACTCATGTTTATAATTGATGCACTACAGATGTTTGCGTGTATGTGTTTTAAGAATAAAATGTAATTTTGAATCCTTTCCATGTGAAGAGTCGGTCACACCAACCTTACTACATGTGTGTTCTCTGTGATTATGGGCTGCTAACTCTGTGATGAGCAGTATGTGGGAGGCTCGGGCTCAGTTCAGTTCTCTTTATTCTCAAACTTCTCAGTGATGATACTCTACTGTTCAATTATTCTGACTTTTTAATCCCCCAGTATTTGCTAAAAAGCAGAAGTCTTCTTTTTTCCTTTCTGTAATGTAAAGTATCTCTATGAATGTCTGGGAATATACTGTGATTACTACTCTCTTCCTTCAAATACCAAGTTTAAGAGTTTTTTATTTGAATACTGACACTCCTTACCTATAAAATAACATTGTTAACTCATGCATACATTACTTTAGTGCTATAAAAAAAGCTTTATTTTTTTTACTGTGAAATATCTTATACTTATTTCAGTGGGTTTTTTATTCTAAGTGTAATATTATTAGCTGTATTTTTTTCTGAGTAGATTTTTTTCTGTTGTTTTTCCTAATCAAATGATTAACAATTTAACGATAGAGTGGGAAGGTGGCTCAGTGGGAAAAAGGTTTGCCACCCACACAGGGGCACCTAAATTTGGATCCCCAGGACCCACATAGAACCTCAGTTTGATGTCACTAACTATAATCCTAGAGTGAGGAGCAGAGGCAGAAGAATGTATGAAGTTTACTGGCCAGCCAGTCTAACCAAATTGATGAGCTTCAGGTTCAGTGAAATACCCTGTCTCAAAAAAATATTGTGAATTGGGACCACAGCGGTGGCTTGGAGGTTAAGAACACTGATTGATCTTCAGAAGATCCAGGCTCAGTTCCCAGCACCCACATGGCTACTCATAAATGTTTGAAACTACAGTTTCAGGGACCCCCTATCCTCTTCTTTCCTCTATAGGTACTGCACACATATGGTGCGCTTGCATGTATGCAGACAAAATGCTCATAGATACAAAATAAATCTTAAAAAAGTCTTTAAACAAACATAAGAGTGACAGAAGATGTCGTTTGTTAACAACCTATAGCCTCTCCAGGTACTCCTCTCCTTACATGCATATCCCACACGTGTGCAGACACATACACACACACACACACACACACACACACACACACACACACACACACCTCTCACACATATCAGCACAGAGCAGTTTAAATGATAAATATAACTAAAATATACACATGGTATTGAGCTTTTTTGTTGATTTCACAAAATTACTGAAATTAATATTATTGATCATTTTAATAGCTTAGTAGTTATTTTGAACGTATATAGCTGGTATAATTTGATAATACTATTAAATTTCACAAGTTTGTAAGCAAAGCTGTAATTTTTCTCTTACTTTAGTAAGAGCTTTAGAACACATACAATTTCTACAGTTTAGAAAGTATAACAGGAAATGTTGTGTTGTTCATGATTTAAAGTGTAATAATTCACTCATGGCATACTATAGGATTCTAACAAATACATTTTTATAACATTAAAGAAAAAGTTAAAATTTGTATTTTTTTATTGTTTTAGTTAGGGTTTTATTGCTGTGAAGAGACACTATGACTAAGACAACTCCTATAAAGGTAAACATTTAGCCAAGGCTGGCTTAGAGTTTCAGAGGTTCCGTCCATTATCATCCTGATGGGAAGTATGGCAGGGTGCAAGCAGACATGGTACTGAAGGAGCTGAGAGTTCTACATCTTAATCAGAAAGTATCCAGGAAGAGACTATTCCCCAAGCTGCACTGGGTGGAGCTTGAGCATAGGAGCCTCATAGCCCACCTCCACAGTGACACACTTCTTCCAACGAGGCCACTTTCACTCCAAAACAGTCACACCTCCTAATAGTGCTACTCTCAGGGCCAAGCATATTCAAACCACCACAGTTACTATGGCTTTGATTTGTTCTATGTGTTCTATTTGTTTAGCAAATTGTCAACAAAAACTTAATTTTCTTTAAAACATATAAAATGTGTGGTGTCTGTGTTTCTGGGATCCTACTAGAAAAATCTTTACTTGTGCAAATGCCCTGAAGTGTTTCTCTAGTAGTGTCTTCTAGTAGTTTCCAATTTTTATTTTTACTCAGTTTCTGATGATTCCTGAGTGTTATATAAAAAGAGAGGAGTCGAGTTCAGTGTTATTGATCCTGAGAATCTATATTTCCCAGCAACATTTACTGAAGAGGCTGTCAGTCTACCAGGAACGTATGGTCTTGGCACCTTGTTTAGAAGTCAGTCAGATGTAGAAGCACACGTTTGTTTCTAGCCTCTCTGTTCTGTCTATTCTGTTGGTGTGTGCTCTTTCATTCCAGTGTCATGGTCTGGTTCCTATGCTTTGAAATCAAGTACTTTGGTGCTTCCTGTTTTGTTCTTCATTGTCAAAACTGGCTTGGCTATTTCAAGTTCTCAGTGTCTTTTCATTGTTCTAGTTATATGAAGATTATGAATGATATTTTAGTAGAAATTACATTGATACATTGGGTAATATGGTCATTTCAATTTTAATTCTTCTAGTCTCTGAACATGAAAAGGCTTACACTTTTAGAAATTTTCTTCTCTTACTGATGAGTATTCTTTAGGTTTCATTGGCTGTATTTATTAATCTAATTTTATACTATTGCAAATGGAATGACTTTCTTGGTTTCCTGGCAAATTTCTAGTTAAAATATGTATATGCAGAAAAGCAATGAATTATGTATGCCAATCTTGTACTCTGTTTTATTCATGAATTGGTTCAACCCTTTATCCCTGGAGTAGTTCTCTAAGACTGCTGTGGTCATAAAACTCTTGGTTCCCACTCATCTTCCAGAACCTCACGTAGGGGTCATATTGAGGATGACCTTAATCCATGCAGTATCCTTAGGTTGTAGTTAATTTGATTCAGGAATTGGGTTTTTTTTTTATTCCATTCTTCCAATGTAAACACAAGGCAGTCTAGCACAGGCACCCTTAACGTGAGCTTGGAGGGGAGATTTTAGAAGTCTTTCTTTCTCTTCAGCCTCTGACAGTTTGAATGTAAGATGCCATGGTGGACATTTATGTAGCCAAGTATCCTCCTGTACATGAGTCCCATATCTTCCCTCAAATCAGGGGAAATGCCTGCTATTATTGAATTATATCAAGTAACTTTGACCCTCAGCTTTGTTTTTCTCTTTTTAGGGAGTCAAAAAAGTCAGTATTTGTTCAGTTGATCATGTCTCAAAGTGCTTCTTTATGTCTCTCTTTGGCTTTTTATTTTGTCTTCTTGTGTTTCCAAAGAGCTATCTTCAAGTCCAAGTACTCTCTCTTCTCTTTATCCAATCTGGTTTTGATGCTTTTGAATACAAACATACATTACACACACACACACACACACACACACACACACACACACACACACCTTGTTTCTAAGTGTCTTAGTCAGAGTTTCTATTCTTGTACAAAACATCATGACCAAGAAGCAAGTTGGAGAGGAAAGGGTTTATTCAGCTTACACTTCCACATTGCTTTTCATCACCAATAAGTCAGGACAGGTACTCACACAGGGCAGGAACTTGGAGGCAGGAGCTGATGCAGAGGCCAAAGAGGGATACTGCTTACTGGCTTGCTTCCCCTGGCTTGCTCAGCTTGCTTTCTTATAGAACCCAGGACTACCAGCCCAGGGATGGCACCACCCACAACGGGCCCTCCCACCTTTGATCACTAATTGAGAAAGTGCCTTACAGCTTGATCTCATGGAGGCATTTCCTCAAGGAAGTCTCCTTTCTCTGTAATAATTCCAGCTTGTGTCAAGTTGACACATAAAACCAGCCATTACAACTGACCCCTTGTCAACTTGACACACAAAAACATCACTATTAAGCCTCAACCCTTACTTTCTTATTCATTTTAAAATTAAATATAACTTTAAAAGTCCCACAGTCTTTACAAATTCTTACATATTAAAATTTCAATCCCTTTAAAATATCCAGTCTCTTTTGAAATTCAAAGCCTTTTTACAATTCAAAGTCTCTTAACTCTGGGCTCCACTAAAATACTCTCTTACTTCAAGAGGGAAAAATATCAGGGCACAGTCACAATCAAACGTAAAATCAGTTTATACCATTCATATTTCATCATGTGTATTTTATCCCTAGTATTTGTTGTAATAGTTGATTACTTCATCTCTAGGTAAGAATTGTGTTTTAGTATTCAAAAACATATGACTTACCAAGGTCTAACACTCCATAGTACCACAAATAAAATAGTCTAATAATATCCGACAATGATTGTCCCAGAACTCTGAGAGCTGACCACCTGAAGATAAGATGCTGGCAGGGTCCTGCATCCTCTGCAGGTGCTACCAGAGGACCCTCTGCCTTTGAGAGGTTCTAGCAGCTGCTTGATATGGATCAACATAACTCTACACTTGCTTTTATAATGCTTAATCTGTGTGTGTGTGTGTGTGTGTGTGTGTGTCTGTAGCTCCCCATTGTGGGGAGCTGACAGAAGGTGGCTATCATCCTTGTAGCCATCTTGAACCATATACCCTGATAAGAGACTTGATTACAATAGCCTACAACAGCTGAGCACACTCTGATAACAACTTGTTTTAGATACCCAGGATTTTCCCTTGGGTGTGTGAGACTTAAAGGTGTGTGACTTAAGGGCATGACCTAGAGATCAAATTTAGAGACAAGACCTAAGGGCATGACTTAAAGGTGTGACTTAAAGGCGTGGCTTAGAAGTGAGGCATATAAAAGGCGAGAGGCAGACAGAAGAAAGTAACAGATTACTAGGCATTAGGTATTAGACACTAGCACTTGGAATTAGGCACTTGGCACTTGGAAGAAGTAACTTGGAACTTGGAGGCACTAGGGACTAGGGACTAGGGACTAGGAATTTAAGACTTGGGACTTGGAGAGAAGAAGAGAGAGTGAAGAATAAATGGGATTGAATCACACTCTGTCTGGTCTCCATTCTTCAAGTCTTGCCTCACTCTCTCTCTTGTTGAACCCCGACCTGCAGACCTGAGCAGCTTGGGGCAGTGCGGGCTCTAACAACTTAGCCCCCAAGGCTTTTGGCAGTTCGGGTTTCAACACTGACAGAGCGTCTGACATTTTGGCCCCCAAACGTGGGGCAGCTCGGGCTGTGACACCCCATGATTCTCTTTTATAAAAACAAAATTAAGACTCTTCTTAGCCTTAATTAATCATACCTGCAATGACCCAGTTTCTACAGGTGGCCACATCCCATGGTCTCTGTGCTCAGAACTTCACAGAAGCATCTGGGCAGACCAGCTCATCCACAACAAAGATTTCCTTAGCATCAGTGTCCTAAACTGGTATACCCTGTCCAAACATCACTAACAGCTTGACCAAAAGTTAATCATAATTTTAATTATAATTTTCAGTCTCATCAATTACACATGCTACTGCCTGATGGATGATATTCTCAGTATCCTTGGAAATTAATTTTAGTGTCATTAAATTAATCTTTATTCTATTTCATGTTAATTTCTAATTATCATTAGGCATAGTTTTAATAAACTGGATAATTTTCACACTAAATTACCATTGTTGCATTTTAATTTGTGGATTGTCTTTATCTCAGTTTTTAATATCTAATTTTCCTTTGTATTTAATTTTTCTTCCTTTGTTTTATATTTAATTCTGTAATGCATATGAACTTCATGGAATATGTATGAAGACAAAATGAGTATTATAGCGATATAACACATTGTTGAGCACTGTTGCCTGCTCATAATTCTTATGAAATGAGCCCTTTCTTAGTCATTAATTCTTCAGTATCAGCTTATATTAGTTTATTGATGTCTCACTCAACTATTATTTTTCCAGGATTATACTGTTTCAGGTTTTATGCATTTTAAAATATTTTTATAGATCACTCAAATTTTCTTATTTTAAATATATTTTTTATTAATTAAGTTATTTATTTACTTTACATCTGATTGCAGCTTCCCCTCCATCCTCTCCTCTCAGTCCTTTCTTCTCCCCTCCTCTCTCCTCATCCACCCCCTTTCCTGTTCTTCTCAGAAAAGGGGAGGCTTCCATGGATATCAACCAGTCTTGGCATACATAGTTGCAGCAGGACTAGGTGCGTCTTCTTCTATTGTAGTTAGGTAAGGCAGTCCAGTTAGGGGCAAGAGATCCAAAGGCAGACAAATGTAGTCAGAGACAGCCCCTGCTCCAGCTTTAGGAGTCCCACATGAAGAAGACACAGATGCACAATTGTTACATATGTGCAGAGGTCCTAGGTCTGTCCCATGCATCTTCTCTGGCAGGTAGTTCAGTCTCAGCGAATCCCTGTGGGCCCAGGCTAGTGTAGGTTTTCTTGTGGTGTCCTTGACCCTTGACCTCTCTAGCTTCTTCACTCCTTCCTCCCTCTCTTCCACAGGATTCCCCAAGCTCCATTTAATGTTTGCATATTGGTCTCTGCCAGGGACCTTCCTAGCATTACAAGTCCTGAGGTGGGACACAGAGCTGGACAAAGGCCAAAGATTGATGATCTATGGCCTCATAAACTCTTTCTTACTGTTTTTGGGGCAGGAAGCTGATGACCTCTGGAAAATTAACTCTTTCTTACTGTTCTGTTATGATAATGTTGTTTTCTTTTGCTCTGTAACTCTCTCACTATTTTTGTTTTAATAAGCATGGGTTTCTTACTCTGTAACTCTCTGTGCTTTAATAAGCTCTGTTTTCTCTTGCTGGCCAGGTGAGATGCTTAGAACTCATTAACTCTTTGTGAATCAGAGAAAAAAGAAAGGAAGATAATCAAAATCCTTTACATAAGCAATACACAGACACAAGCATATTCACAAATACACACACACACACACACACACACACACACACACACACACACACACACTGGTTAGAACCAACCACCTGTCTTATCAGCTCCACAAGTGTTCATCCATACTTGCATACATATACATATACCTACACATGTATGTATAGACAAACAGACATGTACATATATACAATTGAATGGTCGAGCAGCCTCGCCTTCCCCCGCCCCCCCAAGACACTCACATCCATTTGGTGAGTGGATGGGCAGAGCCCAGATGCCACACTTTATTCCTTCTTTCTGACCTTCTTATACTCTCTTAGACAAAAGCTCTTTAGAAAATTTCCTCATAGATAAAATGTTACACAAAGGAGGAATTACAGAAAGCTGTTGGTATTAAATTCAAAGTGGTGTTTCATTCAATAAGCTCAGAATAAGTTGAAAGCAAAAGTTGGGGTTGTTTTGTTTTGTTTTGTTTTTGTTTTTTTGTTTTTTTGTTTGTTTGTTTGTTTTTTTATGAAACTCACTGACAGTGAGTGACACAGGGAGAACGGGCTGGATTCAAACTCACGGACAGGACAGTGACATCTGCCACCAGAGGGCAGGCACTAAATGAGTGCGCCACCACACGCTTGCAAAAGCAAAGGTTTTACATGGACTCATTGTAGCATAGTGCACACTTGTGGCCTGTGGCTTCTTCCTTAGATCTAACCTAAAATGAACGTTTTTTTCCTTGTTCACAAATTTGTCTCAAGAGTCTTTCTTTGTAGTGTAATTGTGAAAGTTCAATGTATTCCTTATGATATAGCCTTTGTTTACAATGAGGAGAGAGCACAATATATTCTTGATTCTAACTTTATTATATCTTTCTGACAAAACAATAAAACCGTCTCTTAAGACTTTCTAAAATGATTTGAATCAAATCAGGAATTTTATAAAATCATTAATTCATCTAAATAGCATTAATTCATAAAAGTTTATGTTTATGTTAATCTATAGAAAATCTGCCCAACAGGGTGGGCTAATGCCCAGGAAACATTAGACTAAGTAAAAGTGATAGGAAAAGGCATAGCAGGTGCAAGAAGGAATTCTGAGAGGAAGTGTCTTGGGACCTTGCCTCTAAGAGCTCACTCATCATAGGCCATGCAAAAACTGGTAGGCCACCTCCAGGAAAGTCACCTGCTGGTCTCCTAGATCGTTCCTGACAGATCTCTGCATCAGTTTCCATCAGTTGCTTAGTGAAGCCTCTCAGAAGACAGTTATGCTAGACTCCTGTCTGCAAGTCTAGCAGAATACCATTAATAGTGTCAGGGGTGGGCTCTCTCTCATAGCATGAGTCTCAAGCTGTGTTTCCTTTTAAAAAGGTATAGATGGGGAATAGAGAAATGGCCAAGCCATTAAAAGCATTTGTTGCTCTCACATAAGGACCCAAGTTGTTTTCTCCAGAACCAATGTCAGAAGGCTCACAAATACCTGAAATTTCACCATGGATGAATGAAAATTTTTCAGAGCACAGAATTTAATTCAGGCAGATTTGGAGTAATGGCAACTGTTATTTGGATGAAGAGGAATTGTGAGGTTTGAGGAAGGAGGAAGCGCATGCAAAGGGAAAAGCTTCAAAGACTAACATGGGATGGGACTTATGTGCTTCAACTATGTCTGAAAACTAGCTGTGGAAGACACATGAACAAGGAAACTGCAGTAACCTGGGATGAAAGTGTCCCAGGGACACTATCACTGGTGGGTTGTGAAAAGTGGGAAGAACTAACCATATCCCCACTTTAGAAAGGTTTCAGAGGCGTGGTGTAATAGAAAGATAACGAAGGCATCAAAAAAGAACAGAAAGGGCCTATTAATAGTAAATATGTTTTGAATAAATGAATGAATGAATAAACAGTGAATAGACATATTTAACAGCTGCATAGTGGTACTGACCTTAGAAAATTCATCATTCATTTGGATGATTGATATGGGAGACAAGTATCAATGGAGGATACTAATGTAAATTATTCATTCAAAACATCAAACATTTAAAATAGATCTTTTAATCTATTTTTCAAACCCAATTATTATGATTATGTAGGTAATGATTTTTTATTTTGTTTATGTGTTCAGTAGATAGTTGATTTCTTTGCAATTTCATTGATGCTTGCAGTTTCCTAGTCATTCTCTTTTGTTTTGTGTGCTGGTTATAAAACTATAAATTCTGAAAAATAATAGTTCTTTTGTATCTTGACTTCTAATATTTATGTTATTTATTGACATATTTCAATATCAACTGGCCAGAACATCTAGAGACAAGCTAAAATGATAGCGGAGACTTTTGTGCTTGCTGATGGAGATGGGCTAATCTTTCCATCATAAATAAATGATTTTAGTAATATTAAACTTTAGCGAGACACAGTCCAATCCTATTTTAAAGTGGTTTCTAAGAATTATTAGGAAGTTTTAGGAAATAACCTTTCATGCTTATTAAAATTCTGGTACAAATTGTCTGATGAATAGATATGTGATCAATTTAATATGTCACATCATGTTAGTCATTGCATGATTTGAGTCATCTGTGGGAATATTATCATCTTGGATAGAATATTTTATCCTTTTAAAATAAAACTTAATTTTATTTGCTATATTTTAAGTGGTATTTAAAATACTTATGCCACAAATAAGCTTCATAACTTATTGCTTATTAAAATATTTAATTTTATCTTATATTTAAAGACAATTCTGAGACACTATAAAGTGTACATGAACTATTTAGTTAGAGCAATCAAGCCACACTTGTCAAAAAGTGAACATATTTCGAACTGTCACTTGGAAATGTGGCTGGTAAGCTGTGTGATTTTGGGAACATCATCTTACTGAGTCTCATTCATGTTTAAAAATGGAAGGTCATTCATGCTCTGGTACCCTTCCAGTTTGTGTAGAAACACCTCTCCAGCTTTGTTCTACAAAGAAAAGTACATAAATTTAAGAGCAGTATTCCCATGGAAACCATAGGTGACCATACCCCTTATGGTCTTGGCAGATTCCCACTGGACTGTGAAAACAGCAACTGGTAAACCCCCAGGAGAGCTCACAGGACTCTACCACCCATCTACTTGGTCCCGTGATAGGCTGAACTGAAATGTATCAGGCCCTGATTTAATCCCAATTTGCACTGGAAGTCTGAGGACCCACCAGCCTTGTTGCTTTGCATGGTTCACCTGCTCTGAGTCTCCAAAGCATCACATGAGAGTCCAGGGGCCCTGGATGTGAGCCTCCCTCTGCCAAATATTAGCTTGTAATCAGAAGTCATTTAATCTTTGCAGATAACTCTTTTGATGTTTGTAAGATTGGCTCTTCATAATTTAACTAAAGGTTTATGGTGTGAGAAACCTTCATCTTAGATAAAAATCAACCTTTGTAGTTATTATGGTAATAGAACTACTAGCATACAGCTTAAATTTCTCTAGTATTTATTCTCTCAAATGTTGTGAGCAGTTAGCATGTGTGACTTCATTCGAGGTGGGTTTACAGTCTCAGGAGTGGGGTAGCTGGTCCAAGGCATGTAGTGAGTGGCAGAGTCTTGGTGGGATCCCAGGACCTCTGATTCTTCAACTGTGTTCTTTGTAGAACACATTTCCTTTTATTGAGTCTAGAATTCTCCCTTGTTATTTTTAAAGCATTCTGTCAGAAATCTAGCTATTTATGTTATGAGGTTATGAGACTCAGTGATCCCTCATTCCCTTGGGGTTCGGCCTTGAAATGGTTCCTTTATAGTTTTTAATAGTTTCAATGACTCTGTTCATGTGTATGTTCAAAAGTTTCTGGAAAGCTCCATCTAACATTTATCCCTTCTCCTGATTCTCTTCCAGATAGCAGCTCTGTGGATGAAAAGGTTTTCAATCATACTTTTTTTCTTCCCTCCCGAAGGATCTTGTCTTTTGTACCTGTTTGTTTGTGACCTGTTAGCCTTGTTTTGGTTTCTTGCTGAGTTGTGGAAAATGCATGTCTTCCCAGCTTTTCGTTCGTTGTCCTTCAAGTGTCCCCCAGTGTGTTGCATTTACAAAGGGGTTGCACCTTGCCAGCTTCGCTTGTTTAGCTTCTATTCACCAACCCAGGGGTCTGCTACGGTCAAACAGAGCATCTGTTCTCAAGTCTGGCTAAGACCTGACCTTCCTGCAGATTCATGGTCTCTCCTGCAACCTACCAAGTTTTAAGGGCAAAGAGTACTTGGAATATGATGCATTTCCAATGCTTTTGTTTAAATGCAGCTGATTTCAAAACCTCCCCTCACAAAACACAGCTTTGACTTGGAGCTGACCCTGCTTAGCATTCCTCATCGTAGGTGCTCAATGTGTAGTGCGGTCAGCCTGTGTCCCCCAGTCTCCCACTTGTAGCTGTACAATGCTAAACACTTGTTTGTTTTGTTTTCTTGTGATTCGTTTAAGGCTCGAATAGTAAGTGGCACTGATTTGGATGCTTCCAAATTCTCTGCACTCCAGGTGTTCGGTGGGTAAGTAAGTCTGACTCTAATTCATTCTAATTCATTTCATATTCTGGTAGCACTTGGCTGTCTTCCCAATATAGATTTTGAAGGCAATGTGTTTGCATCAAGATGTCGTTGGTATGACCAGCCTCACTGCTTTGTTTGGTTTTAACAGTAAAATAGCTTTGCTACTTTAATACTAGTTTTCTTAACACTACACTGCATGCTCATGACAAAAAGTTCTCACCTGGATATATATGTGTAATTCAGTGTGGATCTATACATGAAGGAGAGAACTGATATTAACATAACACTTTAAAATCCTAAAATTACCATTTCATTCATTAACACAGCCATGCCATCATACACTCTGAGGTATGCTTTTTCCCTGTTTCCTTGTATGTTACCTATGCATGAATAGTTTTACATATCAATAACTCTGGATATAACCCATCCCATTATTTTTCACATGACATGGTATTGCATGACCCAAGACAGAAAGTGTTCAACATTTAATCCTTGAAATAACAAATACCCAAACAAGAATTGTCCTCTTTGAAGCCTGAAATTTCACACAGGTATCATTCTATGTATGTTTCCCTGATCCTTTCCTGTGATTGTGACTTCATACCTGTTCCTGGGTATCAGATTTTGGTACTGTCATCATTTCAGATTTTAACATAAATAAGGTCATCCTACATGTGAGGGTATAAGCGCTAAGTAAATGCTACCTTATGCCGAACTCTTAGAGTTGCTTGATTTATGTTCGGTTCAAGCTTTACTGTGACATGGGGTAAGTACTATTTTGACATTCATTTTACAAGTGAAAGCATCAGTGTGTGAGGTCCCTGAGAAGGTTTTTCTTAGTGGAGAGAATGCCAAAGTTAGTATCTAAACCCAAATGGTCAAATTAAAAAGTCCATGTGCTCAATCACTGTGTTGGTCATGTGTGCAGCTTGTGGTTTTCTCGTTTTCACTCAGCCATGTACCTTCCAAACTTCACACTTCACTAATTCTAGATGAGGCACACATTTCGAAACTATAAAAACACTAGTGGTTTCTACTGTAGTGGTCTCAAAACTGCCTTAGGTGCTACTCTTATAAACGTCCTATGACAAATGTTGAATTAGTTAGGTACCTTCCCTCTGTAATGTACTCTTTTTTTACTTTTTGAGAAGTCCATGCATGAATACTGTATTTATGTCATTGTATCATTTCCACCTGTCTTTCTGCCCCATCAACTTTCCCTGTGCCCCCCATGCCCTCTCCAATTCATGATCTCTTCTCATGCACTCAGCCTATGTCTATGTGGTTAGGGCGGAGCACTTAGGATTGGATGCCCTACCAAAGGGCTCATCCCTAGAGAAAACTGACTCTCCCTCCCCCTGTAGCCACTGACCGCCTGTATCCCTTCATCAGAATTTCCATCCTTATGGGTATGCAAGATGGAGTGACCGTTGTATAGGTATAGTTGGATTTTTTAGTGTAATTTTTAATTAAAAAAATAGACATAGTTTGTGTATATGTCTGTATAGCTATGAAAATAGTTTAGGTGTTATACATGTTGAAATTTTAATATATTTGTCTATAAAGCAAAATTTTATACATACTTTGAGGTTTTTAAACTATAGGTTTTCATAATCTGTTGCTTTAAAATAGTCTCATTTCTTCAACTGATTTTTTTATTAAATACATGCTAATTACTTTAAACTGGGACCTCAAGATTAAACTTCATATATATATATATAATTTTCCCAGTAAATATAATGAATAGGTATTTACAATGTATATATTTTAGCTTTTTGCCTGTTATTATGATGAAATATCTTGAAAAAAGCAACTTAAGGGAGAAAGGGCTTATTTTAGTTCACAGTTTTGGATTGCAGTTTATCACTGTGGAGAAATTATAGCAACAGGATCTATCAGCTGGTCGGTCACACTGCATCTACAAGGAAGCTGGACCATGAGTGTAGACATGCTAGGACTTAGATGGCTTCCTTCAGCCTATTCAATCCAGGATCTCAAGCCTAGGAAACAATGCTGCCTACAGTGAACAGGTTTTCCCACATGAAACAATGTAATTAAGATAATACTTTAAATACTCTCAGGTTCTTCTGCTAGGTGTTTATACATGTGTCATTGAAAATTAACAGCAGCCATCTCGGTGTGTATTATGTCTTTAAATATGTGATGAGCGACTCACATGCCTGATATCTCTCAGAATGACTTAAGTAAACTTTAAAACCCAAAGGAACACTCTGGACTATCTAAGGGAAGTTCAGGTAATTTATAACTCAGTTCTTCACTATCTTTTAAAGATATTACTTTGTTTGGTAAAACTCACAGCTAATTAAAGAAGAGGGTCATCTTCAAAAATATTTCAAGCTGAATTCCAGTTCGGTTGTGAAGATTTGATGAGGGCATGGTGCCATGATACTGGGTTGTGGGTCTCTGTCTCCACCCGTCATGGTGGCCATCACTTCACAAACCCTTTGATCCCATAACTCATGTAGGGACACACATCTTTATCATTGTGATAGCAGCAGAGTCCTGCATCCATAGTTTTATTAATTGAGTGATGTGTAAATTTCTAACTGTATATGGAAGCTAAATGCAAAGTGTGTGTGCGTGCATGCATATTTGTGTGCTTGTGCATGTGTGCATACATGTGCATGTGTGTATGTGTATTCACTCATACATGGAGGTCAGAAGTTGATACCCAGTGTTCTCCACTTTATTTTTTGAGGTAAAATTTGTCACTGAGCCCAGAGCTTGCTGACCAACAAGGCCCAGGCACCTGACAAGTGCCATCTCTCTATCAGTGGAGTTATAATGGCTCATTACTATGCTTATCATTTTGCTTGGATGCTGGAGATATGAAATCATAGCTTCATATATAATCAGTGTGCATCTCCACAGCTATGTGTATGCATGTGTGTGTATGTGTGTGTATGTGTGTGTATGTGTGTATGTGTGTGTGTGTGTGTGTGTGTGAGAGAGAGAGAGAGAGAGAGAGAGAGGGAGAGAGAGAGAGAGAGAGGGAGAGGGAGAGACAGACACAGAGACAGTTAGTATCACTATGGACATATTTGACTCTTGTATTCGTATCTTTTTAATATGGCTGCTACTGACATATGCTTTTTTAAAAAGGGTGAAAGAGACTCAAAATAAAACTTTATAGAAATTAAAAAAAGAAAAGAGTGACTTGTCTCTGCCTGAGTACTTACTTCCTGTTGGAAAAAGCCTGGGGAGTGTTCCTTCAATGCTCCTTTTACCTTCCTGAAAACACTTGATATCTTTTGGGATTCCAGGCAGTGTGGTTGTCTTTCCTCTTTATCACACATTTTACTGTCCAGGAAAACTGAGAGCAGATCCAACTTCAACATCAGGGAGACATTACTGCTTGGTGGCTCTATACCTTGTCTTTTATTGGCCATTCTCACATGCCTCATCCACTCAAACTCAACTGCACCCCTCGTCCTCTGCTTTCTCCTACATCTGTGAAAAACAGCACGTTCATCCTGAAACCAGATAAGAGAGCAACAATCCCACGTTCTTGTTTTCACTCAGCTCTCTACACATTCTTTTTCATATTACAAGGATATACCACACTTCATTCTATTTTGCCACAATGAAAATGCCAAGGGCCTCCTCCGGGAGAGAATCCAGGAGAGAGAAAATGTGAAGAGAAGAATAGGTTGAAAGAGAAGGCTGGAAGGGGATGCATAGTGCATGAAACCCACAGCATCAAGTATTTTGTAGTTTGATAAAGTGTGGGTGGTTTTTTATCATAAGTGTAAAGAAAGACTCATTCAGAAAGTAGCCATCCGTCCTTGCTGAATTGTCGTGAGGCTGCCTCGGGGAGTGTCTCACTGATAAGTGGGAAGGGGGCAGGTATGGGAAACAAGGGCCTCTAGTGCAGCCCTAACATCTGAAAAGGCAGCAGGCACAGGAAGAGAGATTAGATGTGAAGAGCCAGAAACCAATCACAAGAAAGACATGTTGGAGAGAGCTGCCAGCAGAAGGCTGCCTCCCAAAGGAGCCCTGCATTGGAAAAGCAGCCATCTCTATGGCCTCTATAAGTTCAGTCGTAGCTGAGAGCAGCTTGTGAGAAATATAGTCCACTGACTGATGCTATCATGGGTTCTGGAGACTCGACAGCTAGAGGCTGCCATCAAACTACCATGCTCTGGTCAGGTTCTCTTTAACGGATATCTTAGTATATCTGAATGTACTTCCTTAGAATGTACTTCCTTAGCCAGAGCTAAACATAACCACCCAAGTAAATCACTATGAGTGAAATGGTATGAGACACTTCTCCAAATATAAGCCTTCATTTTATTTAGAATGACACCCTTTGGACTGTCTCCTGTTTGGGACATCTGTCATCAGAGTCTCCTTGGTTGCATGGGGGAACATTTCTATGATTCCTTGTACCATATTCCCCAAGTACCAGCCTTACCTGAAGGAGAATTAAAGAAATGCTACAGCTTATTCCTCTTCAAAGGATGCTGCTTAAAGTCAGTCAGAATGGTTCGCACTATCTGACATGCCATCATAGGCTCTCCTGCTATATAGCCTCTAATAAAATTAGGCTGTCTCCAAGCCCTGATAATAGGGTTGTTAACCTTTATATCAAGAAGGCTGGGAAAGCACCATAATCCACATGTGACCTGTTCCCAGGCAAATGTCAAAGGGTTCATGCTGTAAGATCTCAAGTTCTTATGAGATTGTCTAAAACAAAGATACATAGCAGCACAGCCTACAGTGCTTCCATTTGTGCCAAGTGTGTCTTTGACGAGATCAAGAATGTTTTCCCTGCTGAGGAGCAGAAACTGTTGTGGCTGTGTTGAAGGCATAAGCACAAAGTCAGAAAATGAAATAAATGGGAAGCTTTTTAGGTCATAAAACTCAAGACTCGTTTTATGAAACTGCTACCGCATAGAATTTCATGAAGAATGACATTTGGACCTGGAGATACCCATCCCTCTTCCTCTTTCTCCACACTGCAGAATGCTTCTCGAGATCATTACATTTCTTTTGCTCATGTGATGGGAGGCTTATAATTCTGAAATGAGCTGCAGCTGTTCCCTTATCCATGGGTGTCTTACATCTCCCATCCACCTTTACCAGGACAGAGGCAAGGAAGGAACAGGAAGGAAGAAAAGTGGAGAATGTCTCTTGAGAGAAACTTACAGAGTATGAGAGACTCTCAGAGAAATGGCTGCGATTTGTATTCTGAGTTCATTTTCAAACTGTTAAAATTGGGGAGAAAAAAGGCCCATATTTCCAAGGCTGTTCAACTGTTCCTATGGACACACAGTTTGCAATAACACACGTCCATGTTTCCTGTTGTTTCTTCATTTTATGCTTCACCTTGATGACAACAGCTTTGTCTGTTGTAGGACCTAACTAAAGTCAGGGACATACACCATTCACACTCCTGGGTCTGGAACAAATACGTCATTGCTCTTGTGTTTCTACTTCTCCATAAAGTTTCGAGGCTGCCCTGTCCTCACACTCTCTTCTCAACTATCTTTGCTTTTTTTCCTAGTCAGCCTCTAAATTACCTGTTTAACACAGAAGCTAGGTTTGGTCAGATTTTTCCCCGGGGCCCACTTTTTCTTAGATCAAGTCTCCTCTCTTTTACCCAGGAATTGTTTCTTTCAGTTATTTGTAGTTTACAACTCTGTTTCTTGGGACTCATGTTCATGAATTAGAAATCCCTCTAAGCCTAGACAATGATGGCACCCACTGCTAAATCCATCATTTAAGGGCCTCCAGTTGACCCTATACCCTTCATTCTCTGCTCTTAGACCTCCAAGTGATTAGCAGTGAGCTAGCTCACATAGTAAATTCTGTACCAGCCACACTAACAGGCCATGATGGAAGAAATAAGGGTCCCAGACTCTCACTACCAGCTAGTTGTTTTCTGCAAAAAGATCTCGCTTCTTTCTAGAGAAGAGAGCTTGCTTTAGATTGAGAGTGGATTAGAGATTGTTAACTTTATGAAACTTCTGGAATGGGAACAGACTGATTTCACAATTCGTCGTTGTGCCACACTGTAATCACAAAGTCGTATTTTAACCTCCATTCATACTCAGCTGTAGCTTGTTATGCTGATGTGTTATGTCCAATATCTGTGCTATTAAGGATTAGCCTCCTTATACCCAGTTTTTTTTCCACTCAAATGTACTTACCAGCCCGTCTTCATCTGCAGTATGAAATACCGATCCTTTTGTGAGGATTTGAATAGCTTTCATGATTTCTGTCTCTATTTTATGAAAAGAACACAGTGTTCCTCCCCCAGATCTCATTATCATTTTTCATTCATATAGCACCTATTAATTTCTAAACTTGAATAGTCATTTGAAAGAGTTTAACTTGATTAAATGATTCCAGAGAAAACCTTTATCACTCAGTGTCAGACACAATTATGCCAGATGTAGAGATGGAAGCTGGAAGGAGTGTGGGAGAGAAAGAGAACTCCTGACTCTAGCACACACACACTCAAGAGTACACCAGGATATTCAGGTGCCCAATGGCTTCCATGAAGTCCTCCTCCAGAGCAAACATAACTTATCCTAAATACTAATCAAGTTTTACCATCATTGTGTTTTATAAACTGAAAAATGAAGCCAGGGATATGTTTGGTAGAGGCACAGTATGGTGAGGTGGTGGGGGATGTTTCTGTGATCCCATGCTGAGGCATCCGTTCCCCCTGAGGTACCAGCCACACAACTGATATAGTATGGAATTGAGTTTGTTTAGGGCATGGGGAGGGGAGTTGAGGGAAGAGAAAGAGAGGGGGGTGGGAGAAAAGGAGGGAGGGAAGGAGACAGGGAGAGAGAGACAGAGACAGAGACACAGAGAGAGACAGAGAGTGACAGAGAGACAGAGACACACACACACACACAGAGAGAGAGAGAGAGAGAGAGAGAGAGAGAGAGAGAGAGAGAGAGAGAGAGAGAAAGAGAGAGAGACAGGCAGACAGACAGAAGAGGAGTAAAGACTGACCATCAACACCTGGAGAGATGAGGGAGGGGAGGGGAATGGAGAGAGAGGGGACAGAGAGGAAAGAGGGAAAGAGAAAGAGAGCAAGCAGCCTGTTCTATAGTGAGTCAGGCTGTTGCATAGTAGCAGCAAAGCCTAGAAGAGATGCTAACAACCATAGCTTAATGATAGCAATGAATGTGAATAAACACAACACCAAATTTCATTGATTGTATGAAAATACTTTGACTCTGTATACTTAAGAAAGATACAGTTTTTAGATCTTCAGTTCTCACAGGATGACTCCAAGTCCATATTAAACCATTCTCCCTTTAGAAAAGGAGATCACAATTCACCTTTAACTCTGCTGGCATAATCAAAATGCACAGCACTAGGTTAGCTCAGATGGAGCCTGCTTTTTCTTTATTGGGTAACTGCCCATCAAAACCACACGCAGGCACTTGGGATGTGGTTCATTTAATAGAGTGTTTGCCTAGCATGCACAGACAGAGGCTTGGGGTTGCTTCCTAGAACAACATGAACTGGACATGATGGTGCATACCTGTAATCCAAGTAGCCAGGAGGGTCAGAAGTTGTTACCCTCAGCAACATAGTGATTTTGAAGCTAGCCTGGGCTACTTCAAACAAGCCTGGGTTGTCTCAAATAAGCAAGAAAATAAAAATACAACAAAACCTCCCTTTTCCATGCTTTGTACAAGTTATTAACTCTTGTTAACTCTCATTTATTAGAAGATTATCTTCTTCATATAATTTCCAAACTGTGCTTATTAAAATCTGGTCAGTTTCAGTGATGTTCGCCATACTATATACAACTCACAAGGCTGCTCGTAGAACAGTGAGACCATAAACATAAGCTACTCCTCCCACCTCATTACCCCGATCCTATTCAAGGATTTCTCCCCTTCAAGATCAACACAAAAAAAAAAACAAAACAATCACTCAATCCAGAGCGGACATTATTCTCTTTGGCCCTAGAGCATCATGGGAGGACCTACCTAAAAGAGCAGCCTGTTAGATTCTTTGTTAAGAAATCTCAGGAGAGTGGCAGACATAGTAATGTGTGGTAATGGCAATCCCAGCATTTCAGGAAGCTGAAGGAGGAGGGTTGCAAATATGCAGCCAACCTGTGCTAGAAAAAAAATATTAACCCAGAGAAACACCAGATAATAATGTCGAAGAGAATATGATTTTTTGAGGAAAATTACTACATGACACACCACATTTTTCCAGAACTCCTCTGTGTTCAATTTCCTTGGTGAATATTTATATATTCCGAACTTCAAGACAGATCTCTCCATCTCTGGCTTGTCTCACATTCATGAATAAATCTGAGAGTTTTTAAATACATCACACAGAATCCAGCTTAATCCTCTAACACGTTCTAGATGAGAGAGGAGAAAATTCCATCTTCATGAAATCAGCATTCAGGCATGCTTTAGAGTGTGAGTTACATAACTACAGAACATTTGACCTGTTAAATGGAATAGAATTAATGACCCATGTTAGAAAATAACTGCATTAGTTTTTTTTTTCTGTTACTATGATGAAACACCATGACCAATGCAACTTACAAAAGAACATTTAATTGGGCTTATAGTTTCAGGATGTGAGTGTCCATGACTATGTAGCAAAGGCATGGCAGCAGGAGGATGGAATAGCAGCTGAGAGCTCGCATCTTAGAGTCAAAGAGCACACTAGGGATGATGGGAGGAGGTTTTTGAAGCTTTAAAGCCTGGCCATGTGAGACAACCTCTCCAACAAGGCCACACCCCCTAATTCTTCCCAAAAGGTCTACCAGCTGGGGACCAAGTATTCAAGTATATGAGCCTATGAGAGGTATTCTCATCCAAACAACCACATTCCATTCCCTGCCTCCCATAGGCTCATGGCAATGTTATAATGCAAAATGTACTTACTCCAATTTTACTCCCACCCCCGTACCAACCCCCATAGTTTTTCAGTCTCAAAACTTTTTAAAGTCTAAAGTCTCTTCTGAGACTTCAATATTTTAAAAGCCCCCTCTAAAATAAAAAAGTAAATTAATATGTACAATATACAATGGCACAGAATAGATATTACCATTTCAAAATGGAGGAATAGGGGTACAATCATAAAATACTGGACCAAACCAGGATGAAACTGTGCAAGGCAAACTTCAAATCATATAGCTTCTCACTAAGTCTGATATCAAATGAGTTACATGGTTCTGCTCTCTGTCTTTGATGCCTGCAACAAACTTCTCTCTCTAAAGCTGGTTAAACTCCCTGTCTATAGCTCTCCTCGGCAGATATCCCATGGTACTGGCACCTCCAACATCTTGATGTCTCCAAGGAAATACAGAATTCACTTCCACAGCTTTGCATAGTGATGTCTCAGGGCCTTTTGCCTTCTTGAGACCTTTATTCAGGGACTGTCCTCCACCTCCCCACCCTCAAATTTTCTCACACTCAGTGTCCAGCCTTCATGGGACCAAAGATCTCCTCTCCCATCTATGCCTGACAAGGCCATCCTCCCCTACATGTACAGATGGAGCCATGGGTCCCTCCCTATGTGCTTCCAGGCTGGTTGTTTTAGACCCTGGGAGCTCTGGTTGGTTGGTATTGTTGCTCTCCTCAAGGGGCCACAAACACTTTCAGCTCCTTCAGTCTGCTCTCTAACTCTTCCATTGGGAACCCCTTGATCAGATCAATGGTTAGCTGTGAGCATCTGCCTCTGAATATGTCAGACTCTGAGAGACTTTTCAGGAGACAGCTATATGAGTCTCCTGTCAGCATGCACTTCCTGACATCCACATCAGTCTACGGAGTTTTTGTTTATTGCTGATTTCTGCGATCAGAAAATGCTTTAGGCATTTTATTTTCGCAGTTTGGAAGCTCATCTGGGTGGGGTCTTGTCTTGGTGGTACTCTTCCCTTTTTTCCAACTCACATAAGGACTCCCCTTAATTCTTTCAGCATAAGCCTTGGCTCCACCATTAAGCTTCCCAGTGTTCTTTTCCTCTTCAAACTATACATTTTAAATTTATTTTGTTCTACTAGCTGTTTTTCATTGTAGACCTCCTTAAAGAGTGGTTACTATTTCATGACAGAGTCAAATCAAGCTTTCTTGAATCTCCTTTGTCAAAGAAGTTTTGTCTCAGGCATATTGATAGGATGAGGGCAAACAGCAACCCCATGGTGGTCCACGCCTTTAATCCCAGCACTTGGGAGGTAGAGGCAGGCAGATTTCTGAGTTTGAGGCCAGCCTGGTCTACAGAGTGAGTTCCAGGATAGCCCAGGGCTACACAGAGAAACCCTGTCTCAAAAAACAAAAAACAACAAACAAACAAACAAACAAACAAAACAAACAAACAAAAGCAACCCCATTGTTTCTCAAAGTATCAGAATTTTCTCTATCTAACTTGGCAATATTGTCCCTCTTGAGCTGAGCCCCCATAGTCTTCAGAGCTCTCAGCACTACTGTCTTCCAAACCTCTCCTAGGATGACCCACTAAGTTCTGCTTAGAGTGTTAAACCACTTTTCTAGTCCAAAGTCCCAAAGTCTTCCACATTCCTCATAAAAAACAACAGGGTCAGGTTCTACAAAGCAATAGCCCACCCTATTACCAATTTCTGTATTAGTTTATTTTCTATTGCTGTGATCAATCATGATCAAGACAAATTATTATAAAGGAAAACATTTAACTTGGCTTATGCTTTCAGATGCTTTCAAATAGCAGCAGGCAGTTGGAGTATCAATTGAGATCTTATATCTCACACACAGGAAGAAATGATGATAGAATATTTATGAAGCCTCAAAGCTTGCCCTGTGACACACCTCCTTCAACAAGGACATACCTTCTAATTCTTCCCAAACAGTTCTACCAACTAGGGACCAAGTATTCAAATGTAGGAGCCTATCGGGTCCACTCTCATTTAAACCACCACTATGACTAAGCCAACATACACACATGTGATCCCATAAAACAAGAGGAAGCTGTGATACATGCACACCCTAGTTCCTAACCCTGCAGATTCATCCCAAAGTGTTATGATAACAATAGTTAACATAAAAAATGTCAGAAGAAAAATAATCAGCAAGGAGTAATTAATAACTCTAGAGTAACCATTATATTTCCCAAGAAAGCATACATAGTAAGATTGTTAGCCTTCTTTAACAAACATTATTATATCCCATGAATGAAGTTAGCAGATACTCTCTGTAGTCCATACAACAATACAGCAGAACAAGAAAATAATCACAGCTTATAAAATAATATGCTTCTACAGCCTTATAATATTTCACTCTTCATTTAAAGTAGCAAATTTCTCAATCCATAACACTTTCTTAAATATTTAACAGCCTGCTGTCAGAACTGCACTGTAATTTTCAAGACATATTGATTCTAAAACTAAGACTAGCAGATGAAGAGGCTTCTTTCTCTAAGTCGTCTTTACTATTTAGAAATCATAGATATATGATGGACTCATTACAAAGAGGTATTTTATTTGATTTTTTTTTATAAAAAATGGGATCATGTCTCATTCATAATTATTCTGATGAACCCATCACTGATACTTTCTGACACACTATAACCAGCCCATTTTGAAACACTATGTAGCACTTTACTTAACAAATCTTGAGGTAGGTAAGAATTGTAATTTTACAAACAAAGTAACTGACGCTCAGAGACATGAAGCATATTCAAGGTGAAAGACTGTCTAAATATCAGACCTGAGATTTAATGTGCCCTACAGGACTACAGGACTTCATTGTTTAACTATTATGCCAGACTGATAGATATTTGATATTCAAATAACTAACATCACGTCTGGATCCATTCTGCTATGCATTATACCAAGTATTATACATACTGTGCATTATATTCTTGTGATATCTTGGCGAACAATGGGGCGACTTTCGTCCCTTGTCCAAAGAATTTGCCTGAGGCTAAATTTAAAAGCAATAAGCAAGGTATATTTGGAGAGTGTTGTTTTCTCCAGGTAGGACCCTTGGAGGCGTGGGGAGGCACAGGATCCTGGGAGTCAGGCAAGTGGTAAAAGCAGAACTCATTTATTTCAGGGAATAGGCAAACCTTTATACCCGGCGTCCCATTGGTCCCCAGCATCTCAAGTTGCCTCTATCAGGAAATGGCTATTGCATTTGTGTCAGCTCCCCAGGTGGCAAGTTCTTGCTTCTTTCCTCCTACAGGAGAGGTAGCTGAAACTCTGAATGTCTGCCTACACATAGGAAGCATGTGTAGTAACCTCTAAATCATGTACAGCAGTGAATGCCTGCGCCTTATATAACGACTCAGATGCCCTGAGAACATCATTGTTGAAAACAACTCCTTGGAGAGGAAAGAGAAAGAGAAGCCCGTGAGCTTCAATTCACAGCACTGTATAGGTTTTAACAACTAGGTCAGAGTCACCTGTCAAACATATGAAAGACTTAATGTTTAGAGAGGCACTAGCCTCCTACAGCAGGTGCACTCAGGCATGCCGCTATATCTTTTTGCTTTGAGGACTTTTATACAACTCTGTCAGCCATGATAAGCATCACTGTACCTCTGGCTCATTATCTTGATATTGTACTCAACAATGCCAGGTAGGAGAAGCCAGACCCCCTGAGGTGTGTACAAACCATCAGTGCTAGAACAATCCAAGTACAAATCTCTTCAGAAAGGCGACACTGTCACAATGTAATCCATCTACACAAATGAATTAGGACATGCACTTGAAAGAGGTAGATTCTAAGCCACCAGTACAGAATCTCTGTCTCACTGCCTGATTTGAAAACCATGGACAATAATTTCAATCACATTACACTATAATATATTCACCAGATCATTTAATGCATCCCACTTCTTATCCAGCATCCATGGGGTGGGGATGGGGATAGTTTTATGACAGAGTAACAAAAAAGTACAACTTTGTTGAGGGTGATCAGAGGTAGAATTTTCTAGATACAAAAGAGGGATTTTTCAAGATGCAAAAATTTAAATGTCAAACTGGAAAACTCTGGGGTGAACAGATAACTGCTCACTCTAGATGATCTTGGGGAATCTGGCTACCCCAGTTTACCACTAGATGGTTCCTCTGATGTAACATGAGTGTCTAGCTTACTAGAATCTTTCCTGAGAGAGTTAAATTGAGCAATACACTTCCCCTATGCAGCCACTTTTCTTGGGATCTACTGAAGAAAGTGCATAGAAGGAAGCTTGAAAAAACAGTCTCCTAGTCTGGGCTCCACCTGGTACATTTCTTTGGCCATAACTGACAGTCCTTCCTATAGCTTGCAGAAGCTTATCACAGGGAACTGCAGTCTGAACAAAGAGCTGTTTCTTTGTCCACGTTCAGAAGACCCACTTTGTATTGTTAGTGGTCTCAGATAACCACCACTCCTGCTTAGAAAGTCTTTCTTTTTACATCCTACCATTGAACATTTCCCTACTGGCAACATGTCACACTTACTATTCATTAATGGTTAGCAATTTTGTGTTTGCTGTCAGTCCAGCTACAATAGAATTCTACCAGATGGGATAACCAGAGTTTCTCTAGCATTCAGACTCTATTAGGTTAGAGGAGCAGATAACAGAAACATAGTAAAAATGTGGCATAATATTAATGCTAATGACCATTGACTTATAAAGGAAAAACTCATAGAAACAACAATAGTATGTCACTTGTCATCAAGTCAACAGGTCTGTGCAGAGCACAGCAAGTGCAAATGCCCCGTCCATTCTGCAGGTCCTTTGGATCTGTATAGAAGATGTGACATACGCAGTCATCTTTCCTCTTGTACTTGCTGCATTTAGCTAGGAAAGTGACTGGGAAGATGGCACCCACAATGTATAGGAATTGGAAATTAAAACTGTGTTTTCTCATAGATGGCATATGTCAAATGGCAGTTGATATATTGACTGAAATTTCTTGCTAAACTATGACCAGAAGAAATTGTTTTGATATAAGAACTACCTTTTCAATTTGGTAGAAGTACAAGGCTTACAAGTAGTGTGACACATTTTTAAGATAAGCTAGTGTCAATTGACAATCACTAAACTAATAGCTAACACTATGCTATTGGTTTTTTGCTGTGTTTAAAAACCTATTTTGTTTAGTCTAAATATCTGGGATTATTAGCTAGGCATGGTAGTAGTGTTATCCTAAAGAAGCAATGAGTCATAGGTGGCCTCTTTGTTCCCTTGGGTATCACTGTATGTGAGCATGCGGAGCCTAGGACACCTCCATCTTTTGTTAGATATCATTACATTGTGGGAAAACAAGATCCTAGCAGCTCTACCTACCCTTAGGTATCAATGGATTGAGGAGAAGTAGGATCCAGGGGGTCCTTCCTTCAGGTATCATTGTGTTGTGGAAAGGCAGCATTCTGGTCACCTCCACCATTCCTCATGTATTGCATGGTATATGCTTTGTCCTCCACATTCCAATTTTCTTCTGGGGAAAATCCAGCAAAGACATAAATGATGGCTTGGAAATTTGAATCTCTGTTGCCTAAAGTGTGAGGTGAACAGAGGGATTTGGTTATGTTTTGGAGACCCAGCAATGGTAGAGTTTCTGGAATACCATTGAAACAGAGTGCTGGAAAATGACCCCAGCTTGCAGCATGCTTGGCTTGAGAATATTAGGAAATGATTGTTAATTTGAATGAATGACTAGGGCTATTGGGCTAAATCATAGGGGATTTGAGATTTAAGTTTTAGTGATTTGAGATTTAGTTCTGACAGAAGTTGTAGCTGGGGGGAGAATGACATAAAGCCTAGAAGGTTAGACTGGGGGGGGGTGGAGGGCAGGAATAAGAATGCCATTATGCCTTCCTAACAGTACACTCTGCCTTGTTTAGATCAGAACAATCAATCCTTAGAATATCATTGTATGTAGATAAACAACAAAAAAACTCTTTTTAAATTTCAAAGTGGAACTCAGCAGTTTGAATCTTGTATAAACTCAGAAGTCTCAAATAAAATTCAAGTTAAATAGCAATCCAAATTATAGCCATGGGAAGTGTTATGGTTTGTATATATTCTGCCCAGAGGGTGACACTATTAGAAGGTGTGGCCCTGTTGGAGTAGGTGTGACACTGAGGGTGTGGGCTTTAAGAGCCTCATCCTAGCTGCCTGGAAGTCAGTATTCTGCTAGCAGCCTTCAGATGAAGATGTAGAAATCTCAGCTCCTCCTGCACCATGCATGCCTAGATGCTGCTATGTTCCTGCCTTGATGATAATAGACTGAACCTATGAACCTGTAAACCAGCCCCAATTAAATGCTGTCCTTTAAGAATTGCCTTGATCATGGTGTCTGTTCACAGCAGTAAACAACTAAGACAGAAATAATACTTTCTTTCTCTGGAAGTGTGCTTAATTTTTCATCTGTCTTAAAGAATAAATCTGATTTCTTCTTAGTTGCTGTTATAAGAAAAATAATTGATACATGTGAAAACAGACACACAGTAAACAGATGTTTGCTACATTTGGGTCATTAACAGTCTTGGTTTTTTAAATTAATTTTTGCTTTTATTTTGTGTGTGAGCATATGTGAATGCAAGTACATATGTGCCACAGTTCACACACAGCGGTCAGAGTCAATCCTCTCTCCCACCGAAGTTCTGGGGATCAAGATTAGGCTGTTAGGATTGGCAGAAAGTGACTCTAGTAACAAATTCATCTCACCAAACCTGGTCTTAGTTTTCAATCCCTTCAATGTCGCCAGCTCTGATAGCTTCCTGATAGTGGGTTTAGATTTGAAAGACCAAGGAGTATTTTGATGAAACTTAAATTCTCTTTATGAAGAGGGAAACTATCTAATGGGGCAGAGAGAAGCCATAATGGGCAATCAATGAACAATGAAACCTTGATAATTCTCATGATGTGGATTGCCATGAAAACACAATCTGTTTCATCTATAGTTTATCTCAAGGCCATTGCCATATACGGAATGCCAGCATAAGGACTAAGCTGGCTAGTTTAGGCCTGGGCAGTGTTTTCACATTTGTACAATAGTCACTAGACCAAGAGTTACTTCCCAGCTCACTTATATTTAAAGTGGTAGAAGACATACCAGGGTCAGTGGTATAGCCAGTTAAATCATAGCTGGAGAACTGAAGTATTTGTTAATTTAACCTTTTCCCATGACCTGGAGTAATTAAAACTCTTCCTGATTTGTCACAAAATGAAACAAATCTCTCAGCCTTTATCTTTATTAGTTTAGAGTTTTTTCTTTCTTTCTTGGCATTTTCCAGTTTTGTTTTTTGTTTCTCTAGAGCAATTCCTATATGCCATTTGCTGGTTATCATTCATAGACTGACTTTGCAGGCAGTTGCATGAATACGTCCTGAAGGATTTGCAGTTCTGCTGAAGCAGAGGCTTCCACTGATATCCAGCACTCTGTCTCTATGTGTCCCTGCTCTTTGGCAATGAGGAGGTCCCATGGGAGAGCCTTATTATTATGGTTACTGAATCTGCAGGTGCCTGTGTGCCACCCTCTGCTCAAAACTTGGATTTTTGTTTTTGTATATAATAGAAACAAGTATATTATGTTAATAAAAATGCAATAATGTTTGCTAGAGAAATAAAAAATATTTTATGAAAACATGTTAATAACAATAAACAAAGAGTAATTCCAAAAGGAATGAGGTAACTCTAGACAAGTGATAAATAACTACAGTTATAACTAGATTATAAACTCTGCTCCTAAGTGATTCTACTATTGAGAAAAGCCCATCTCCTTGGATTAATACTAGGCTCAGACCCTGTGATGGCAGAATCTATACACACGACTACCTTGGCTTATACTACCGTGAACCATGAGCAAAGATTAGACCGTATCCATGAATATTGCCTGGGTTAGCCCATGCTATCAGAAGAGAGACATTTGAACCTCAGTGACTCTACTCTGGGAGGCATTCTAGCAAGAAAATTGCAAATTTCTCTCTCTATATATATATTTCTCTCTCTCTCTCTCTCTCTCTCTCTCTCTCTCTCTCTCTCTCTCTCTCT
>JANHMN010000007.1:82577572-82594212 GCA_030674055.1 Rhabdomys pumilio
TCTCTCTCTCTCTCTCTCTCTCTCTCTCTCTCTCTCTCTCTCTCTCTGTCTGTTTCTCTCTCTCTGTCTCTGTCTTTCTCTCTGTCTCTCTCTCCCTCCCTCCCTCCTCCTCCTCCTCCCCCTCCTCCTCCTCCTCCTCCTCCTCCTTCCTCTCTCTCTCTCTGTCTCTTAGTCTGTTTGACCAGGGTATTTTTTAAACTTGTTTAATGAGCTAAAGTCCTAATTTTTAATCAATTTCTTTTATTATGTTTTTTTCCTTTGAGATCAGTTATAGGAATTAGATGTTCCCTGATTACCAAATAATAAATTGTTATGTCTTTCTCTACCCCTAGTCTATACTTTTTTAGCTTGCATTTAATTCATTAGCTGTCTATTTCATTTATTACACCTATCAAAAATAACTCTCCAGTTCTTTTCCCCATCGGATGGTGTCACTGGTTTTGGTTGTTGTAATGGCGGAAGAATACACTGAAGCTGGTTTCACAGCACTGCAGTCTGGCACAGAGCATAGGGCCAGATTCACATCAGCTTGAGCTCTCTATGAAATGGAATAACCTGAAAAATATAAAAAATGTGAATCTATAATAATAATAATAATAATAATAATTTTAGAGACTACCTTAATCTTTCTTATTCAGAATACTGTGATAAGTTTTTCAAAGTTCAACAAAATATACAGTTTGATATTTGAGTTAGCATATTAATATAGAGTTGGTTTCATGACACTTTCACACATGCATAGAAGGTATTTTACGTATTTTCTACCCATCACCCTATATTATCCCCTTCATTTCCACTGTTACACTGTCTATTACCAAGTAGCCCCACCTGTCCTTTCTTGTCTTTTGAAAAGGCTCCAAATGAGTTTCAGGAGAATTACCTACCGGAACATGACTATATCACTCAAAAAAAAAAAAAAAAAGTCTTCTCCCTTGGAGCTACCATTAACTGCCTATAGATCGCCAGAGAGGGGCGGGGCTTCTGAACCCCTGCCCCACCTCCATGACGTAATACTAATAGGCCCAACCTTGTGTGGAACTTGTGCAGGATACTGAAGCTGCTGCAGGTTCCACAGTACAGTGGGCACACCAGCAGTACACCCTCTTCCTTTTAGCTTATAATTTACAATTGTGCATTTACAATTTAGTGTAAGTTACTTTCTGAGCATTGCATATCTCTAGCTCCTTGAGAGGGACCTCAAATGTACTTTTTTTGTTTTGTGTTTTGTTTGTTTTACTGAAATTGTTTTTGTTTATGCAGGTTTTCTTTAAGAGTGCTCAATCTAACTAGTGTAGGAGTCAAGGAAAATGCAAGTTTCTGCCCATTAACAAAAGAAACCATTTTGTTCCTGAACAGCTCATGAATGGCTTGCTGTTGTGCTTAAGTAGATTAATCTATAACTATAATTTTAAAATATAATTTATAAATAATAATTAGTAAATATAAATACTACAACCCAAAAAAGTTTGTCAATGCAAGAGCAGAAAAAAAATTAAGACTTTTACAAGGTAGAGTTCTATGGGTAAATTTGAAATTAAGAAGAAAAATATCAAAGAAAGTTTCATAAAGCATTATTATGTAAAATAAATGTTTGGCAAGTCAAACACTGGGGAAATATGAATGAGACTTGAAACATGCAGAAAGTAATTTTTCTAAAAAGCAGTGGTCACCAAGAATCAGTAAAAGTGATGACTGCAAATTTTCACTGACTAAGGGCCCCACCCAGTGGATCCAACATCAGAGCAGATGGGAAGCAAATCGTTTGTTTATTTATTTGTTTATTAGTTACCTATTATCAGCCACTTTCCCCATTTCTCTCATTAATCCCAGTAGTTAGTCAGTTGACTACCAGAGTTTTGGGCTACATTCCTTGTGGATAGCAGTTGGTCTGCATGGTACTTGGAAATGCAACTCAATACAGTTAACTGGGCTACTTCCCCACACTCCTCTCCTGCCTTCTGTCCCCTCTGACATGCTCCTTGCATGTGACAGTTTCAGAAATGTCATCCTTTCTGCTGTCACTCTTTAAGAGTAGTTTCTGGCACACACCATCTCTGGTTACAAGCCCTTGCACACAACATAGTCCTGTGCTTATGAGCCTTATCTTCTCTGCATGGGGAGTTGATATCAAGCTCCCTGCTTGCTCTCAGCAGCTGCTGCTTTTTCTTCGGGGAACATTTCACAGTTTCACTCTGTATGTTTTTGGTGATAATCTGATAGCCATCTCTTCTCCCACAAGGTTACAATTTTGCTATCAACAAGGACCATATCCTTGTATTTTAACGACTGTGTTCATACACCTGTTTTCGTGTGTGGGCTATAACAGAAGCATAATAAATACTCTTTAACAAATTTAATGCTACTAGAATCCATTCCTGTTTTCTTTAGATAAGGCTGTGCTGTCAAGTATCTGTTTAAAGACAAACAACTACTTGTCTCTGTTGTGATATGCATATCTGATAGCCACTTAATAAATTTCCAGGTGACAGGCATTTATATACAAAAAATATATATGCAAATGGACTAGAAAGATTTTCCAGCAATGGAATTAATTCTCAGACAGACTATCACAGACATTATGAAGAAAATGGGGAAAAAATCATTTTGCTTATATCATAGCACATGGATATTATCAGAATCAAGGGTTACAACTGGTGAAGGGCAAATTCTACTAATATATAAACAGTATGGAGGCAATAGAAATACATTTGCTAGCTTTTAGTAATGCCATCATTATTATAAGTACCGTAAAGAGACTGTCAAATGTCCCTTTTTATATTAAAAATATTAATAATTTTTTTCTGATCTGCTTTTTTCCCTAAGATGTCTTGTTTTTCTCTAAGGAAGAAACACCATTTGTTGAAATAAGTTACAGGTCCTTGTTTTAATATATATTTTATACATTAAACTATGCTATATTGGTGATACTTTGAACATACATTCTATAGGTGATCACTCATGAGTGCCTCACAGATGATACTCAATTTTCCCACAAATACTCAATAAACTAGATAAATAAGTTAACATAAGGTAGAAAGATGGATGAACAGCTAAGAGAACTTGATTCTATTACAAAGGACTCAATTTGATTCTCAGCATTTATGTCAAAACAATTCACAACTCCCTGTAACTGCACATCCCCGGGGATCTGACACTCTCTTCATGCCTCTACTGGTACCACACTTATGTGCACATACCCATAAACAAACACATTCATATACACATAATTAAAAATAAAATTTTAAAAATAAGATAAACATCTGGGGGCTGGAGACACAGTTCTGTGGCAGTCTGCTTTATTCTTCAATATGAGCAGACATTTCAGCTCCATGGTGCTCAGTCAGACCAACAATGGATAAGAACAGGCGTTTCAGCTCCATGGTGCTCAGTCAGACCAACAATGGTAGCTTACCTGCACATACATATATAGACATGACTAGCCAAAACCTGCAATTTTGAGTTGAGTCTTCCTGATGCAAAAGAGGCCTCTTGTCATAATCATCTTGTGTCCGAGGTTACTGAAAGCAAGGACTTGTTCTTTCAGGGAGGACATTGACATCCATGTCAGTTCATCACTTAAATTGTCAACACTCTTTTGTTACTAATTTTAATGGGGAGTACATAACTACGGGGGCCTGCAGGGGCCAGAAGAAAGCATCCAAACCCCTGTAACTGGAACAACTGATGTGGTGTTAAGAATCAAACTTGGGTCCTCTGTAAAAACAGCATGTGCTCTTAACTGCTGAGCCATCTCTTCAGCCACATTTATTTTTAAATTATATTTGAAGGCATCTTGGCTGATAAGGTTGGAAATTTCTAGGTCATATCTCACTACAGGCATTTATTTGTATAAAGATCTAAGCTGCTAATACAAGCAAAATACTACTTTTTAAATACTCAGACCAATGTGTTTATGGTTTACGTAGAATTCTCTGTGAAAACTAAAGTTGAAGGAGTCACTTAGAGACCTGAGTGGATCTCCACAACTAGAAGTTGGCAGCTTTTGGCCCCAGAATAGCAAGAAAGGGTTAAATTGCCAAAAGTCAGCAGTTTTTGGCACCACTAGCTGATGCCATACCCCTTAAGCTGCCTTCCTCAGGAACCTGAATCCTGACAGCCCTCGGCAACCCTTCTTTTGGTAAAGTCTATAAATATTACCGTCACTCTATGCCATTTTTGGCTTCAGTAGACTGTTAACATGAGCTCCTAATAAATGGAGCATGGCAAAATGGATTGTGTGGAGCTTGAATTCATTATGTCAACTACTTTTATGTAGTGAAAATAAGGGGAAAGTATGAAGAAAGAAGGATAGAACATACAGGAGAAACACACCAGTCCACAATGGTACAAGCACTGCATGAAACCACACCTGGTCCAAGAGAATACCAGGCTGTTATGTTGAACTTGGCCAATCGGAGTAGTAAATCCTCAGTCAGTAAAGAGATAAAAATGGATGTGAACAGAGAGATCAGAGGAGGAGATGAGTGATCTTTTCCTCATAGATATTTAGTGTGGTTCAGCAACTTTCACCCCTCTCCACAGAAACAGGTAGAAACCAAAAGTAAGGGTCAAACATCTTTATATAGACTCAATATTGCTTTAATATGCAAACTCATGAATGGGGCTGCCTAACTGATCAGGGTTCTGTTGTGGCAACATTTTTTGCATTGTGTGAAGGTTTTCTTTGTAGTATTCTATTGTTAAGTCTATGCCAGCAGAGAGCTGAGTACTGTCTGGACTTCACGATTATCATTCTTATGGTTCATCACCTGTTTCTGTATTTTGTAATAAAAGTCTGGCAATAGAATTCATATCACAAGGTATAGAACTGCTACGATTACACATAGTTTAATCATATATAAACACATTATAGACAGGAATTTGACAACGATCACCATTCACTGAAATTTTCTTGAATAGAGAAAACATTTCTTGCCTAAATTAATGAATCCTGTATGTTGAATTCTCTTTTCATATCCCCTACTTAGCAAACTTCTCCGTAACACTAAGTGTACATTTTTTAAAATGTGTCTTCTATCTCTTCATTCTAAACTCATGGAATCAAATTTGTCCTAAGATGATTCTGGAAACATGGAAACATATATTGTATAAACCCTCTTTAGCTATAATACTTTAAATCTGTATTTTTATTTATTTATTGAATTTCATGTATGTATACACTGCACTTTTGTGGTTCCTGCTTAACTCTTCACCATCCGGTTCTCCTAGGCCCCTTCATGTCACTTCCCTACACTCATGCCTTCATTCTCAAGAGCCATTGGGTCCACTAGTGATGCACATGTGCACACTGTGAGGCATCCATAGGGTTATGGGCAGCATAACAGTGTACACACTGCTTAAGAAACCAGACCCTTACCCCTCAGTACTCATCTTCTAATGTTGCCCAGCTTTATTTCTCTGATAGTTATGCCAAGTATTCCCATAATGTACAGATCCTCATTTTTCACTTTTAATATACAAATTGTACCATGGGTCAGTGGCTCCTGGAAGATAAAGGAGATTCTATTAAAGTTCTGGGTTTATTACTATCTACCAAATATTAAACTATATACCTTTTTTTAAAATTATGAATTGTTGAGTTTAGAAAGGTACTTGGCCCCATTGCCACAGACATCTTCTCTAATCCATATTTTCATCTCACAGTCATTTCTATAAATATTAGACAACAACATATGAGCTAGGAACAAGCCTTAAAATATTTAAAGCCTTTATCATAAGGTTCTTGACTACTAGACAGAATTCTAATAACTTATATCCCTATGAGACCAAAGGGGGGAAAAAGTTTGCAATGTCATGAAAATCCGACATTGAAAAATAAATTTAATATTAGAAAACAGAAGTTTAAAAACACAACTGAGGTACAGGTATTAGTAGTAATATTTTTTTGATGGAAATATCAGACTAAAACTAGAGCTTTAGGTTTGCCATGCAGTTATGATTTCCACAGTTCTCCGTGGAGCAGAAAGATGAACAAAGTTATGATTTCCACAATGCTCTGTGAAGCACAGAGGTGAGTTATTTGTAGAAGTCAACTTGTAATTTTATAGATGAGTCACACATGTCTCCAGCAGCCATCAGGTTAAGACAAAGATAGTTTCGTATTCTTTTTCATGTGATCTCCAGTAGCACCGAGATCAATATTCTACTGTCTTTACACCTAGAAATCTGCACACATAAAGTGACAATGTTAACAGATATTTTAGGTTGATACCATATATATTGTCCTAGTTAGGGTTTTATTGCTACGAAGAGACACCATGACCAAGGCAACTCTTATAAAGACAAACATTTAATTAGGGCTGGCTTACAGTTTCAGAGGTTTAGTCCATTATCACCATGGTGGGAAACACAGCAGCATGCAGGCAGCTCCTTGGTGCTGGAGGAGCTGAGAGTTCTACATCTTGATCCAAAGGCAACCAGGAGAAGACTATGCTCCACACTGGGCAGAGCTTGAACTAGGAGACCTTAAAGTCCACCTCCAGAGTGACACACTTTCTCTGACAAGGCCACACCTATGAGTCACTTCCTATGGGCCAAGCATTTAAACACATGAGTTTGTAAGAGCCAGTCCTATTCAAAACACCAAATATATCAAGGAAATTGATTCTGGCTGCTGTACTGTTGTGTCACACCATTCCTGGGCATACATGAAGAGATATCCACTCACTTCAATTTGGCCTGATGACAGGCCAAAGTAATGATATTACCAAAGTCCAATTGGTGGAGTTTTATTGGAGTTACTTACAGTAGTATATGTGAAGGGTTACTTATAGAAGTAGAGATGACTCAAAGTCAGTTTCATAACCAAAGCCCACCCCAACATGGGTGATAGACCAAAAAGCTGGAAACCTGAGGCACACTGTACAACTTGCAGAAAGCACCACAAATTGGAAACTGTTGCTTTTAAGTGCCTTAGCTGGTGTGAGTCTCTTCTGGCCAGCTCAGTTTGTCTGAGAGTGTCTCTTGCCACTTACTGCTTATAAAAAGAGTCTGCTTATAAAAGCTTGGATAGGGAGGAGCCTAGTATATCTCATTAGTTTCAGGGACTTCCTGGAGTTATTTGAATTGTTTACTTACTAAATTTTAGGGAGATTTCATGCACCAGGGAATCCTCACTATCCTGTGCCTTAATCCACTTCCCTCAAAGATGGAAGTTCCTACCTTAGAAGAAATTACTACATGACACTCCATTGCTATTCTTACTGTCCAGGCTGTTGCTCCTGGGCGTGTATTTAGTAAAATTTTCTTTCTGTTGCATGTTCCAAACTCACTGATGAGTGAATTCTTTCACTACCTGCCAATGTTCTGCATCAATGAAAGATTCTTAATCCTATGCAGAAACACTTCAATAAAATTCTACCAATACTATACTGCTACTAATGGTGGTAATAGATACTTTATGGAAATGGAAGAAGCACTGTTTCTCCAAAATCAGTCATTGATGGTTCATGAAATTATTGTTTAAAAATGACTGAAAATACTATAATAAGTAATTTTAAGCTTTTATACACAAACAATAGCTCAAGTATCATACTCTGGAAAAGACTGCTTTCAGCCTTATACATAAATTTAAGTAAATATATATTTAAGCAAAATATATATTCAAGTATAAACATATACATATATTCATACATATACACACACACATACATATATATAAATTCAAGTAAAAATTGGATAAAGACCCATTCTTCTGTAACTATGGCTTCTACATGTTTTCATTCAACTGAGGGCAGGTTGGATATATTCGAGAAAAAAATATATCTATACTTACCACATGCAGACTCTTGCTTTTCTAAACAATATGATATATCAACCATTGGCAGAACATTTACATTGTATTCAACATTGTAACTAATCTAAAGGTGCTTTACAGTGAGTAGATGATGTGCATTGTGCCTCTGTCATCCTGTGCTCTTTGATGTAAAAGACATGAGGATCCAAATGTCTTTTATCCAGCAGATTTGTGGAGCAAACCTGGAACAGGTGTATGTTCTAGCATACAGTGGCCTCCAGCTTAAGTCACCCCACCGAGAGGTTAACAGAGAACTATAGAGCAACTTGGCAGAGTAGCAACCAAATATATTTTTACTTTTGCTTCTCTGTATTATCTGTGTCTATAAATCTGTTTTCTGGTGATTAACTTTAAAGCTAGCTCTTACTTTTAATTTAAATGTGACATACACAATCTCAGGCATCCTAAATTACTCAACAAAGCTTGCAGAATGCCACCTCTTTATTATGGCATTATACAGAGTTATTGCCATGTATGCATAGTTATTAGTATAAATTCCTTCTCTTCCTGAATTAGTAATGTATAACATTTATTACATTTTATCCTCAAGAGAGCAATTTTTCTATTACAACGGAAAAAATTCTATTTTCTTGACTGTATTAAGGCAGTATTTAAACATCCTCTTTCTTTAGTACCCCTCCTGTTTCTTGTCTGATTTGTGGCCTGTGACTCTACAGAAATTTATTACTCTGAATTTTTCCTTATGCAAAGTTTCAAGTACATTGTTTTGTTTTAAAAAGCACAGCAGTATTCAATTTTTTTTTATTTTTGCTTTTGACAGTCATCATGATATTATTCTTTTAAGGAGGGGGAAACCATTGTGTTTTCAACTCTATCAAGCCATGTGCTGGGTTCTGTACTCAGTGCTATACTGACCCTTGGGTGTATGTAGAACAATTTAAAGCAAGTTTATTTTGTTTGAAATGGGATCTAAACTTCCCTTAAAGGAGACAGATCCTTCAAATTTTTTCCCTCTTGATCTTTCTCAACCCAAGTAAGGATAACCTACATCTCGTGAATTGCTTTGAATAATTTAAGAAATTCAATGAGGCACCCCAAAATAAAGTGTTTTAGTATATACCCTGATGAGTAACTGCTAGACCCCTAAATGACCCATGTTTAATAGTAATGTCTACAAAGAGTGATGCTAACTGAGAGGATACTCCAAGAGGGGCGTGAATGCTAAAGTCGCAAAGTTTGATACTTGAACTCTTGTTCTCTGCAAATAGTGAGCAGTTCTCAGTGTGGAGGGTCAGAATTTGCTCACACATGGGAAGAAAATTACTAAGTTTTATATGCAGAGCTCAGCATGCTAATATACCAAGAGCCCAGGATTCTACAGTTATCACTCATGGCCTATTTGCTAAATTTGAGGGTTGTGATGAAAGCAAGAGACTACCATAAGGTATCACGTTCATATGCTACAGAAAAAAAGAAAATGATATCTCTCTTGAGGGAAAAAACTGCCCTGAAACACAGCTTGTCTCTGCATAAGATATTTACCAAATTTAGAAGCACAGATGGAAGGTCAGAGAGCAGAGCTTAAAACCTATGAACACTAACCATGGTTTCCATTGTCACAGAAAAGCAGAGACTATTGATCTCTTAGTTAGAGGCCAAGGGCCCGGCTGAAGAACAAGCAAGGAATAAGTAAATTTTTAATAAAAACAACCATCCAGGCTATGACCCATCTCAATCCACAACTGAGAAAATTAATAACCACTCCCTTTATGCATGTCTTTGACCTAAAATTCTTCTTTTTTCTATTCCTGTGATTCTGAGATTTGGTCTTTTCATGGTGTCCCAGATTTCCTAGATGTTTTGTGTCAGGAGTCTTTAGATTTAAAATTTCTTTGCCTGATGTATTCATTCCTTCTATCATGTCTTCAAAACCTGAACTTTTCTCTTACATGTCTTGCATTCTGGTGCTGAAGCTTCTCCTTCTATTTCCTGTTCAAATGTCTAAATGTTTCTTTACTAGCCTTCCCCTAGTTTGGGTTTTCTTTATTGAGTCTATTTACAATTTTGGTCTTGAATGTTTTATTTATTTCCTTACATTGTTTGTGTTTTCCCAAATTTCTATAAGGGGTTTATTCATTTCCTCTTGCAGGATCTCTGTCATATTCATGAGGCTGTTTTTCATGAGGCCTTTTCTTGTGCTTCAGATATGTTGGAATATTCAGGGCCTGCTACGGTAGTGTTGTTGGGTTCCAATGGAGATATGGTGTTCTGACCTGACTGTTACTGCATTTTTATGCTGGTGTCTGAGTTTCTAAGATTGGGATGATTATAAGTGTAGGTGCTGAAATCTGACGTTTTTTTGTTAGATGAGTGTTTTGTTCCTTAGTTTTTGTTTGCTCTCTAGATCTTACCAGAATATGGTGTCTGTGTGTTGCCTAGTAAAACAATTTTCTGTAGACCTGAAAGGGGTGGCCACTGGGGGCTCCAGGTAAAATGTGTTTCTGAGTATTGAGAGCTGACACTTGTTACTTCTGGACTCTGCAGTTTAAATTGCCCTTACTAGAATGTGATGGAGAACATAAATTCTGATATACACATTTGATAAACTGTGTCTTTAGCCCAGAGTAAATAAAACCAACTGTTACAACACTGAAACTTTTTCTTGACTCTATAGCATATTTGTAAATTCCAGAACCAAACTGACCTCGATGTTTTATATCATACAACATTATTTTATTAAAACAAATAATTTATATTATGATTTATAAGTGGAAGCAAACAACTTCCAATATGAATAATGTGTAACTCTGGCTTATAGTAAATAAGAAACACACCTTAAGACTTTTGAAGTTTGTAGGCAACTTTGTTTATGTGGTTAGGAATGTATATACTCTTTTAGTATGGGTGTTACTCAACATACATTGCCTTTAGTTATCTGGTTAATGTGTATGATAACACACATGCAGAAATCACAAGGCTTATATCATATTTACATATGAGAGTTTGCAAACATATTCTTTTCTGAGACTGATCTTTCAAATTGAATCAAACTTCTAAATGTCTTTTAAATTCCTCTGCTTCTGTTATCACCAATTCTCTTTCTTGACTGATGCTTCCATCCTAGTCTCCAAACCAAGATGCCTATGGTGAGCCTTTCCCCACGACAAGCTATTCCATCTACAATAACTGGAATAAGGTAATTCAGAATGCAGCTATTACTATGTTACTCTAATACTCACAAAAAGTTTCATCAGGTCTCTATAATTTAGTCTTGTTGTTAGGGTTTTAAGAATAATGGATTTCTGGTTTCTGGGATTTTTTTTTTTTCTCTACCACTAGCCATCTATTGTGGAAGCCTCTTCTGGTCAACATAGTCTTCCTCCTTCTCCCTTTATGTAGTTAACTCTTCTCATTTGTTTAGCATGAGTTGGTACCTAACCGAGGGTAAGGTGTGTTGAGTAACATTCGTGCCAAAAGAATACATATAGTTCTCAATTGTATAAACACAATTTCCTACAAAACTCAAAAGTTGTGTTCTTTTAAGAGGTTGTCGACCCATCCTGACTGTAATTCGGGGTTACACATCCATGTATCACGAGTGGTTTGTTCCCACTTATAAAAGCCTAGTATACCTTATTTTGTCGTCTATGTTGTATGGTAGAATGATTAAATCCATTGCTGATGCCCTGGGCAATGTTTTTTTTTTTTTTCTCTCAGTTAAGGTCTTGCAACCCCCACATGAGTTTCCTTAACTCTGTCAGTCAGCTACTATGCTGTTCAATTTTAACTGTCACTGATGCACAACCTAAAATCATCTGGGAAGACAGTCTCCATAAAGAATTGTCTATTATCAGGGTGGCCCACGGTTATGCTTGTTGGGGATCGACTTGATTGTTTTTAGGTGAGTAAAAGTACACTGAGCGTGGGCTGTACCATTTTGTGGGTTGGGCCCTGATCTGGGTAGGAATGAAAGCAGATAGCTGAGCAGAAGCAGTGAGCGAGCAAGGGTGCATTCATTCTCTCACTGCACTTGACTGCTGATGTGCTGTGACTAGCTGCCTGGGTTCCTGCCTTGGTTTCCCCTCAGTGATGGAATAGAAGCTGAAAATGTAAGTTGGATAAACCTTCTTCTACCACCTATTGCTTTTGATCAGCATATTTTGTCATAGTAATTGAAATGAAGCTAATACAGCTGTTTTCCATCTTATTGACCTCAGAATTTAATGGACATTTTCTCTCTACCAAGTGATAAACTCTACTGGAATCTAGACTGTGTTTTAATTTACCACTGGTTCCTCATGATCCATCAGAAAGTATTTAGTATTTAGAACATAATAAAATTATGCCATCATCTATGTTATTTAAACTAAATATAAAGTCATGTCAAAGTTAACTTCAACAGCATAAAAATTGATTTTTGTTTTAGAGAAACGTAAGATTTAATAAACATTCAATTGTGAATATATAAATACAGAAAATTATACTTTTATTGACCTTGCATAGTAGAAATTTACAATAAAAATTACATAAAACAGAATTACAATATTACAGTAAAGCATGCAATTTTAATACAAAGAATTAAATAAGAAATTCATATGACATGAAGAACACCAAACTTCATTTATTTTGAATTCCTATACAAGTGGAATTATGATGAACAATTTTCAAACATTATTTGATTTAATCCTCATAAACTCAGCACTAAATGGGATTCAAAACAAGATTGCCTGACCCCAGAGAAAATTGCTGTGTCATTTCCATGTATACAACATTTCATCATTTTCTGGGCACCTGCTATCTCCACACATTCTGCAAAGTTCTTATGTGCACACTCTCACTCTACTCTCATAGATAGTATTCTTATTAGAAACTTTCTTTGGATGAGTCCACACAAAGAAAAGTGACCAATGCTCCCATGACATCTTTTCCAAATGATCTATCTCCTTCCCTAGCCTGTCTGGAAAAAGCTGATGCTTGCTTTTTCACTGTCACATATCCTAAAATCTATAGTCACAGTGTGAATTCATATATAAGACTATTCTGGTTAAAACTGTGTCAAAAGTGAAATCTGTTGTTACTTGGCCTGGGAGTTTTGAGTATATGATATCCAAAAGGCCACTCATAATTAAACAATGGAGACTTCTCCACCCCAAATAAGTAAATATGTGCTCACAAGAAACTACAAGCAGGTTATGTTTTTAACCTCTCGGGCTATTTTCTGAGCCCAGAGTCATATGTTTTAAAAAGGACTAGGATAATGCATCATCTTAAGCAGGAAATAAATACTGCCATGGCACATGGTGAGAAGGGGATTGGGAGATGGGGGTTTTTGACTTGCCTATTCAGAGTCTTCTTAGGATTTTCTTATAAGTTGAGTTTCTTGATGTTTACACCATTTTTAAAAATTCAATTTATGTTAATAGCACTTTCCAGAAAAGCCACCTCTCCACAGCACCAGCTGCTCACTAGATCTTTAAAAACCATTAGGAAAATGAGTTTCATGCTAGTAACTACCTCTTTTGAAGTGATGAAAATTTTCAGAGTGTCTTAGGATGTGTATCCATGTCTGTAAAGGCAAAGAGACGCTTTAAAACATTTTCTAGATACTTCAGGTAAATAAAAAAGATATGTAAGGTAATTGGATTCAACATTGATTCTCCTTTAAATCAAGAGTTTTACCTTTAATGAGTCATTGTTGGGAAAGTTTTTAGGGCCAAGTTCAGCCAAGTATTCATGATGGAGGGAAACTTCTCAAGCCCTACAGCATTTTGGCATCCTTATTTTTCATACTCTATGATACCTATTTCAGTAAAATTCCAATGTACTGCAAGGATAGAATTTATTTAAATAATTTAGGAAAATAGAAAAACATTATGTAACATTCCAGGTAGATAATCCTATTTTAGATAATACTTTGGCATTTCTAATAAGGCTCCAGGGGCTGAAATGCTTCTACAGAATTGTCAAATGATGCTGTACCTTACATGCAGAGTAGGTATCCAGCCTAGGGAGGAAGGTCAGCCTTCCTGGTGTCCTGGTCCTTCAGGTGGCTCAGCCCTGAAACTATTAAAATAGTCTTGACCCTGTACTATAGCAATGAAGCACATTCACATTCCTGTAACCAGTAATCATCAAGGCCAAGACTGAAAACATGGCCACTGACTTGAAAGCTATTTAATAAAATGGGATATATATATATATATATATATATATATATATATATATATATGATACAATTTTTTAAATGTGAAAAGAATATATAGTAAATTGGAACTAGCAATAGACTCAGTCTACCCTATGACAGAAAGTATCATGAAAGAAAATTAGAACTGTAAGGAAATGGACTTTGTCTTGTCACTAAAACTAAGCAATAGGGTCAGGTAGCAATGATATACATACACCTTTAATCCCAGCACTCAAAAGGCAGAAGTAGGAGGGTCTCTATGAGTTCAAAGCCAGCCTGATGTAGAAAGTGAGCTCCACCATGGTCAGGGCTGTTATACAGAGAAACCCTGTCTCAGAATGCCAAAACAAACAGACAAACAAATCTAAGCAATAGGGGCTGGAGTGATGGCTCAGTGGTTAAGAGCACTGTCTGCTCTTCTAGAGGACCTGGCTTCAGTCCCCAACACCCACATGGTGGCTGGCTGAGTTCTGTACCTCTAGTCCCCCCGTCCCCTAGGGGATACAATGCCCTCTTTTGTCTTCTAGGATCACTGTATGCATTTGATACACAGATATACACACACAGGTAAAACACTCATACACACCAAACAATAAAATAATCAAAAGTATTAAGCAATAATCAAAACTTTAAATACAATTTAGGCTGTTTGGAGTATTATCAGTAACCTAGAGATAATTGAAAGTATACAAGAGAAAACACATAGCTTTGTTTTTTCCGAATACTAAGCCATTCTTAGACATTACCCTCTATGGATACTGGCAGTCACATGAGTGAGGCAGTAGAATGGAACCTGAGTCAATCTTCCATGAAGATGTCCATAATAAGAACATGTAAGATTATGCTCAAAATGCTTGGCCACATCATGAGTTGCTTCTCAATGGACATTGGGAATGTCATCCTCACCTATACCCAGCAGGTATAAGTTCTTTACATTGAGGAAACAGTTTTCTTTCTTTGAAAATTTCATTTTTTTCACCTTCTGCTCTCAAGTCCACTACTTTTTTATTTGCTCTTCATTTTCCTCATCCACTTTCTATTCTAGAAGCCTCTACCTATAGTGAGCTGCCTATTCACTTTGCCACTTCGTAATTATTCTCTAGTTCTAACCACTAGAACTCTGCACTTATATCCTGGCCCAGAAGTGTTTTTCCATTTAACAACAAACAAACAAACAAACAAAAACTCTATACAAGGAAAGTAAGTAAAGAGCCAAGCAATCTGCTCACATCAGCCCCATCTTACTAGAAATGGACCAAGGTGAGAGGATGTTAGCGGTTATCCAGCCTGAGTCTGCTTATCTGCATCTTCCTGGTTTTCCTTCTTGAACATCAGAACTATCTTCTTCATTCTTCCAAAGCACAACAAAGATAGCAACTCTCCAGGAATCCCTCATGCCTTCAACATCAGGCTGGGACTGCTGAGACCACCAACCTCATAGACTGAGCAAGTATCACATTCATATCCTCTCCCATGTAAGACAGCCAGTGTTGGAATACCCAGACCATAAAGTAAACCAGTGCATTGCTCTGGAGAACCGTGAACAATATATCTTTCTCTTAAGGGAAATTCACCAGCATTCTGAAAATTTTCTGTTACCTGTAAAACATTGTTTATTGTGCAAATCTTGACTTCATTTCTCATCCCCATGTAAGTCTGTGTTCCAAAAGAATAGATGACTAATGAGTTTCACACGAAACAAATATTTTTAAATGTATCCATTTAGCAAGTGGCTGTTGACCACATGCACTGTTGTGTGAGTACCTCAAGCCCTGTCACACCCATAAAATATGGCAATATCTCTCAGGGCTGGAGAGATGGCTCAACCATCAAGAGCACTGGCTGCTCTTTCAGAAACCAAGTTTGATTCCAAGCACCCACATGGTGGCCCACAGTCATCTATAACTCTAGTTCCAAGAAAGTCAATGCCCTCTTCTGGCCTCTTATGCCACCAGACATACAAGTGGTACACACACATATATGCACAGGCATGCACACACACACACACACACACACACACACACACACACATCTTAAAAAAAGAACCTGTCTCCAAAATTATACAAGCAAATTTTCTCATAGAAATTGAATTTTATTACATTCAAAAAAACCAAATAAATAATCAAGAAATGATCCTGACAATGCTAAAAGCCTTCAAAGATCACCAGACAGCAGGGAATGCCCAGATGGCTTTCCTGAAGCTCCCTGCTTAGTTCCCAGTCATTCAAACAGACAGCCTTCTCCCTACAGACATGGCTAAATGCTTCTGAGTCAGCTATACTCTTATAATTAAGTGCAAAAAGTTTAGCACATATATGAGTGTGTTTAAAACCATCAATAAACATCAATCATTTAATGAGATCAAAGAAAAAAGCAAGTCAAAAGTCTTCAGTGAAATGACAGTAGGATGTGATGGTACAATCCATAACCTAAAGTTCCTGTCAACAGATTTTATCAGGTTTCATTGAAACCAGATCCCTGGGACTGGAGAGAATGTGCAACCATTAAGGCACTTACTGCTCTTGCAGAAGAATGAAGTTTGTTTCCTGGAACCCACACACTGTCTGCAGCTCTAGTGGGTCCAGTGTCATGTTTTGGTTTCTTTGGGCACTGCATTCATGTACACACAGCACACACACACACACACACACACACACACACACACACACACACACACAC
>JANHMN010000007.1:82599504-82624423 GCA_030674055.1 Rhabdomys pumilio
ACACACATACCACACATACACAAACACACCACACACCACACACAGACACCCAACACACCATACATACACAAACACCCAACACATCACACGCACATGCACCACACACACTCACACCTAATACACATATATACATAAAGATAAATCTCTCAGAGAAGAAATATTTCCTGCTTAAAAAATTATTATAAATATTACCATGAATAACCACTTGTAATATCTGTCATAGCTGATATTCAAATGGATGAAACATTTATTACAATTTAATATATCTGGCCAGAAAATCTGCTAAATTATGTATTTTTGTTTTATAAAACAGATGCTAATTTTTATTAGTGATTATGTTTAAAAGTTATTTATATTGCTTATAATTATTTGGTTCCTAATCATATGACTAACATTTCAATCTAGTAAGCATGACCATGAATAATGATGCAAAAGATACCAGTTTTGCGCTGAGGTATAATGGTATATTATAAATTACTTCATTAGGAAAGACAAACCCACTATGACACAAACTTGCATTTTGTACTATCTTTAAGTGCTCTGCTATTATCTAATAACATAGCTGTAAATGGTCGGTTATTACATAATTCCATGTTTTGTTCTCGCAGATCTACCTAACAAGTTTATATGTCCCTTTAATGACAAAAATTACTTACTTAGTTTATTCTCTGCATGTCAAGAACTGAGAAGGGTCTGAAATGGTACCCCTGGAAAATTAAAAGATAGACTATACAGTTGAATAGAAGCAAGCAAAAGACATCAGATGCCTAGTCAAAGATGAAGGAATATATTGTTCATAGGCAGCAATAGCTTCATATTTGCATCTGTTTTCCTTCTCCTGTCAATGTCCCAGGATGACATAAGAGTGGATCTAGGTACAGAACACACAGTGAACTGGTATCCATCTCCATGCTTTGGAAAATACAATTTTTCTAAACAGTAAAGCCTTGGGCTGGAGTTGTAACCCAGTTGGTCCAGTAGTTGCCTAGCATGCACAGAGCTCTAGTCTCCATTCCAAGCACTCCATAAACCAAGGGCTGTATGCACACCTGTAACCTCAGGATTTGGGAGGCTGTAGCAGGAGGATCAGAAGTTTACTGCTCTAGTGTTATGAGGAGACTGTGATCAAGGCAACTCATAAAAGAAAGCATTGAATCAAGGGCTTGATTACAGTTTCAGAGGCTTAGTCCATTGCTGACATGGTAGGGAAGCATGCAAGGCACCAGAGGTAACTGAGAGCTTACATCTGATCCACAAGCACAAGACAGGGTTGGAGGAGCTGTCCATGGACACACCTTCCCCAACAAGGCCACACCTCCTAATCCTTCCCTAACAGTTCCATCGACTGCAGAACAAGCTTTCAAATGCATGAGCCTATGGTGAAATGGCTGGGGAGAGGGGCATTCTCATTCAAACCACCACAACAGCAAATTACAACTTTGATTCACAAAGACATTACATTTATTCTGCTGATTAGCAAATAAAGCCCTCCTCTACTCCAGAGAAGGATGCACCATCGAAGGTGCCCGGCGACTTCACTAGCTAGATGCCCAGAAATGTAAGAGACGTAAGGATAATCATCTTTCAAACTTGACACTTGGGGAACCTAAGCATCCAGTAGGAATTTACTCAATCCTGCAGTGACCTCAACCAGAGAATCATCTTCAAAGAGCACTGAAGTCATTACCAAATCACACGACTATACTATTTCACTTGGGTTTTTCAGATACATTTTAAAAAATATATTGTACTTACTTATTTGTGTGTGTGTGTGTGTGTGTGTCTGTGTGTGTGCATGCACACATGCACGTGCATGCACACATGTGCCATATTACATGAATGAAGATCAAAGATAATTTGTAGGTGGTTCTCTCCTTTCAGCATATAGGTCCCGTGGATCAAACTCAAGTCACCAAGCTTGCTGGCAATAACTTTTTGATTCATCTTAATGACCCTAAGATACTTAATTTTAAGAACTTAGATATTTATGTGAGCAATATATAGACAGACTTTCAGGGTCCATGCCAATCAACAATGGGCTGAAGAGGACAAAGAAATTGGGTAATAGTGATGTAACAAGTTACCACATTACCTAAGTGGCATTAGCCAAAGGTGTGGTCACAGATAAGGTGGCAGGCAGCTTACAACTGGCTTTCCATCGAAAGGCTTTCATTTGTAGCATTTACCTGTTTTCCTAATCTGACTGTGATAAATTGCAAGCTATTGCTATGGCAGGTTTAAGCTGCAAGTGAGGAAATGTGTTTAGCCTGCTGTCCAGGGCCACAGGGCCAGCACCAGCACACTGATGGCTGAGTTATACAACACGGGACCAACCTCCCGCAGGATCACTTTTGTCCCATTTCTGTGCCTCAATGTGAACAGAACTGAGTCCTGGGTACAAAGCGGGGCAGCTTCTCAGAGTATTCTACAATTAGAATATCAAAACCTCATCACTTTTTCTAAATTTAAAAAAAAAAAAGGGTGGGATCATACATCTTGACATGACATCTTGCTATCCATTCCTTTCCAGCGCACAGTTATAAGTTTCCAATCAACACTCCATCATTTGTTTTAACTTCCCCAGAGAGACATGTTACTAAGCCTTACCACCAGGGGTGTGGTGCTGGAGAAAGATGACCACAATCTCTCCTTTACTAAAATGTTTATATAGTTTGTAAATCAGGGTAGACTATCTCTACCTTACCCCACTTCCCGAGGCAGGATAATCAAAACAGTGTAAATAATGGAGCCTTCAACATTCCAAACTGCTGAGAAGGAATCTATGTCAGAGGTGGTATGGACAAATACTGGACAGGTTGCTGAAAGGACACCTGTGTGATAGGCATTATAGATGGATATCGGGCAGGCATGTACCAAAGGAAAGCTTCAGGTGGATTTTTATGCAAGTTTTTGTCTGCTTCTGAGAAACCAACCGTACCACTGGCAGGTGCTTTCTCTATAAACTTAGAGACTCATACACCATCACTAAAAGTCACTGTCCCGTCTAGACACGCTGAAAGAAGACTGTAACTGAGGTGTGTGTCTCTGTGACTGCCTAGAGCAATGCTTCTCAACCTTTCTAATGACCATGACTCTAATATAGTTCCTCATGTTGTGGTGATCCGCAACTGTAAAATTCTTTCATTGCTACTTTATAGTAGCAATTTTGCTGCTGTCGTTAATTGCAATGTAAATATCTGATATTTAGGATATTTGATATGTGACACCCAAAGAGGTCACAACCCACAGGTTGAGAGCCGCTGCCCCAAAGCTTCCCCACTATGTATCTTCTTGTGCTCATTTACTCTAATCATGCCCGTGTTTGTTATAAAAATTCTATAATACGAGTTGGCAGCCAGCTAGCAGAGTGATCCCACCCTTTTAGCCGGACAATGATGGGTTCATTATCATTTAAATGTCCTTACATTATGGTTGGCTGTGAGTTCCCAGCAGCTTAAACTGAAGTGCCAGGTACCTCCCTTAGGAATACATGCATTCTTCACTTTCACCTCTGATTATGAGGATGACACAAAATGCCCCTCTGTTAACACCAGCAAGAACATTTGGATTTGAGAAATAACAAATTGAATTCTTCTCCAGTGACCACAGCAGCATACCCGTCCCAACTATCATCCTAACCCTGAGAGAGAAAAGAAGTCTGGGGCAGTCTTTATAAATACCCAACCTCTGTGTGGGTATGCCTGTATACATGGGCATGTCTGCTTCAGTAGAGAGCGGTTTAAAAACTAATTCTTCCACTCATTAATTTTCTTAAGTAGTATGTGTAAAGCCCTATTTTAAATGCTAGAGATGAAAGTAAATATTTATAGCTTCTGGGTTTAGTGAGCCTCTAATCTGAAACAGTCATACTCAAGCAATCAAGTATATTAGCTCGTCCCTTAATGTGTATCCTGAGCAACAAATGGCACAGCAGTAACAGGATTGGTTGGTCTTTGCCTCTTCAATTTACCTATTTAAGAGCCTGCATTGAGAGCCTGTGTACTCTCTGTGAGCTTCTTGTCATTAACACAGCACTGGGTAATCTCTTCTTGGAGTACTGTCATGGTTTGCAGATGAATTATTTTGTAACAAATAATTATTTTGTAGCTTGTCACGCATAAGAGGTAGTCAACTCCAAACCTTCAGGGTTGCGAGATTATTCTGTGTTGCAGAGGTGTCAGCACTCTGTCGATCACAAGAGTGTCAGTCATATACCTGGGAAGGTAAAGGGACGACCTAAGCTGCTCACAATGAAGCATAAGGGGAGAGAGGAGGCTCCTACTCATAGGAATGTTTAAAAACTGTACTGCCATGGTGTGTTATGGCAGACTCTATACTCTACAATGTGTTCATGCAGTGTATTTATTGGAATCCCTGTAGCACCCACCCCTGGCAATAGTGGATTAAAACTATAACAGTACATACAAGATTCTAACTCTGCACTAAGAATCTTATAGTCTCCTTGAAGATCTCCCTGCAATAACCAGTGCTACTCAGAAAAGCTAAGTGTGCCTTCAGTTGATGGTTGCATGCATCATCAGCACGGAACTAGAAGGTCCCAGGGAAAGGCTGCGAATGAGACACATTGTCTACAAACAAGGGGGAGTTGAGCTGGGGAGGCCAGGAGCCACCTAATAGCTTTCACGTCTGCCTTTGGGCTATGCTGATTTTTTGTTACTAATGGGAGAGAGGGTTTAACTGTTAAATTATTTTTCGGGGATTAAAACATGCATCAGGCTTCTAACAAACTATAATTAAAAGGAATCTATGACTTCAGTTTTAAGAAATACGGTTTCTTTGCTATTGAATATTTGATTCCATTTAATGACATTTGAGTCTAGCCTATTAAGCGGCAGGCTTCTCATTAATTACAAATGATTGTATTTTGCAAACTGTGTGTAAATGGAGCCAGAGATTTCTCAGAAAGCGTTACTAAAAAAATTAGCTCCAAGTCAAGATAAAATTGTACATACAATTTCATAGTTATTATGAAATTTTTAACACTAGCTTTTTTTTTTAAATTTTTTATTGGATATTTTATTTACATTTCAGATGTAATCCCCTTTCCCCATTTCCCACCACTCAGGAACCCATTGTCCTATCCCCCCTCCTCCTGCTTCTATGAAGGTGTGCCCCCACCCACTCTCCCACTCCCACCTCCCCACCCATGATTTCCTCCACACTGGGGCATCCAGCCTTCACTGGACCAAGGACTTCCTCACCCACCTATACCCGACAAGGCCATCCTCCCCTACATATACAGCTGGAGCCATGGGTCCTTCCCTATGTGCTCCCAAGGCTGGTGATTTACACCCTGGGAGCTCTGATTGGTTGGTATTGTTGCTCTCCTCATGGGGCCACAAACCCTTTCAGCTCCTTCAGTCTTCTCTCTTTCTCTCTCACTCTTCCATTGGGAACCCCATGATCAGTTCAATGGTTAACTGTGAGCATCCACCTCTGTATATGTCAGGTTCTGGCAGACCTCTAAGGAGATAGCTATATCAGGCTTGTGTGAGCATGCACTTCCAGGAAGCCACATCTGTGTCTACCTTTGGTGACTGCACAAGGGATGAATACCGAGGTGGAGCAGTCTCCAAATGGCCCCTTCTTCAGTTTCTGTCCCACACTTTGTCTCCATATTTGCTCCATGAGTATTTTGTAACTCCTTCTAAGAAGGACCAAAGCACCACACTTTGGTCTTTCTTGTTCATGAGCTTCATGTGGTCTGTTAGTTGTATCTTGGATATTGAGAGTTTTTGGGCTAATATTCAATTATCAGTGAGTGCATACCATGTGTGTTCTTTTGTGATTGGGTTACCTCATTCAGGATGGTATTTTCTAGTTCCATTCATCTTCCAAAGAATTTCTTGAATTCATTGTTTTTAATAGCTGGGTAACATTCCATTGTGTAAATGTACCATATTTTCTGTATCCATGCCTCTGTTGAAGGACATCTGGGTTCTTTCCAGCTTCTGGCTATTATAAATAAGGATGCTATGAACATAGTGGAGCATATGTCTTTGTTATATGTTGGAGCCTCTTTTGGGTATATGCCCAGGAGTGGTATAGCTGGATCCTCAGGTAACGCTATGTCCAATTTTCTGAGGAACCACCAGACTGATTTCCATAGTGGTTGTACCAGCTTGCAATCCCACCAACAATGGAGGAGTGTTCCTCTTTCTCCACATCCTCGCCAGCATCTGCTATCACCTGAGTTTTTGATCTTAGCCATTCTGACTGGTGTGAGGTGGAATCTCAGGGTTGTTTTGATTTGTATTTCCCTGATGACTAAGGATATTGAACATTTCTTTAGGTGCTTCTCAGCCACTCAAGTTTCCTCAGTTGAGAATTCTTTGTTTAGCTTTGTAACCCTTTTTAAAAGGGTTATTTGGTTGTCTGGAGTCTAATTTCTTGAGTTCTTTGTACATATTGGATATTAGCCCTCTATCAGCTGTAGGATTGGTAAATATCTTTTCCCAATGTGTTGGTTGCCATTTTGTCTGCTTGACAGTGTCCTTTGCCTTACAGAAGCTTTGCAATTTTATGAGGTCCCATTTGTCAATTCTTGATCTTAGAGCATAAGCCATTGGTGTTCTGTTCAGGAACTTTTCCCCTGTGCCCAGGTATCCAAAGTTCTTCCCCACATTCTCTTCTATTAGTTTCAGTGTATGTGGTCTTATGTAAATGTCCTTTATCCACTTGTTCTTGAGCTTTGTACAAGGAGATAAGAATGGATCCATTTGCATTCTTCTACATGCTGACCTCCAGTTGAACCAGCACCATTTGTTGAAAATGCTGTCCTTTTTCTACTGGACACTTTTAGCTCCTTTGTCAAAGATCAAGTGACCATAGTTGTATGGGTTCATTTCTGGGTTTTCAATTCTATTCCATTGATCTTCCTGCCTATCTCTGTACTAATACCATAAAGATTTGTTTGTTTGTTTGTTTGTTTGTTTTTAATCACTATTGCTCTGTAATATAGCTTGAGGTCAGCGATGGTGATTTACCCAGAAGTTCTTTTATTGTTGAGAATGGTTCTGGCTATCCTGTTTTTTTTTGTTATTCCAAATGAATTTGCAAATTGTTTTTTCTCTCTCTATGAGAATTCTCTATGAGTTGGAATTTTGATAGGGATTGCATTGAATCTGTATATTGCTTTTGGCAAGATGGCCATTTTTACTATATTAATCCTCTCAATCCACGAGCATGGGAGATCTTTCCATCTTGTGAGATCCTCTTCAATTTCTTTCTTCAGAGACTTGAAGTTCTTGTCATACAACTCTTTCACTTGCTTGGTTAGATTCACACCAAGGTATTTTATATTATGTGTGATTATTGTGAAGGGTGTCATTTCCCTAATTTCTTTCTCAGCCTGTTTATCCTTTGATTAGATGAAGGCTACTGATTTGTTTGAGTTGATATTATATCCAGCTACTTTGCTGAAGTTGTTTATCAGATTTAGGAGTTCTCTGGTGGAAGTTTTAGGGTCACTTAAGTATACTATCATATCATCTGCAAACAGTGAAATTTTGACTTCTTTTTTGTCAAATTTGTATTCCTTTGTCTTCCTTTTGTCGTCTAATTCCTCTGGCTAGGACTTCCAGTACTATATTGAATAGGTAAGGTGAGAGTGGACAGCCTTGTCTAGTCCCTGATTTTAGTGATATTGCTTCAAGTTTCTCTGCATTTAGTTTGATGTTGTCTACTGGCTTGCTGTATTTTGCTTTTACTATGTTTAGGTATGGACCTTGAATTCCTGCTCTTTCTAAGACTTTTACCATGAAGGAATATTGAATTTTGCCAAATGTTTTCTCAGCATCTAGTGAGATGATCTTGTGATGTTTTCTTTGAGTTTGTTTATATAGTGGATTATGTTGATAGATTTCTGCATATTGAACTATCCCTGCTTTCCTAAGATAAAGCCTACTTGATCATGATAGATGATTGTTTTGATGTGTTTTTGTATTTGATTTGCCAGAATTGTATTGAGTATTTTTTCATAGATATTCATAAGGGAGATTGGTCTGAAGTTTTCTTTCTTTGTTGGGTCTTTGTGAGATTTAGGCATGAGTGTAGTTGTGGCTTCATAGAACAAATTGGATATTGTTCCTTCTGTTTCTATTCTGTGGAATGTTTGAAGAGAATTGGTATTAGGTCTTCTTGGAAAGTCTGATAGAATTCTATACTAAAACCACTTGGTCCTGGGGTTTTTTTGGTGGGGAGACTTTTAATGACTGCTGCTATCTTTTAGGAGTTATAGGACTGTTTAGATGGTTTATCTGTTCCTGATTTAACTTTGGTACCTGGTATCTGTCTAGAAAGTTGTCCATCTCATCCAGATTTTCCAGTTTTGTTGAGTATAGGCTTTTGTAGTAGGATCTGATGTTTTTTTTTTTTTAATTTTCTCAGTTTCTGTTGTTATATCTCCCTTTTTAGTTATGATTTTATTAATTTGGTTACTGTCTCTGTGCCCTCTGTTTAGTCTGGCTAAGGGTTCATCTATCTTGTTGATTTTCTCAAAGAACCAACTCCTGGTTCTGTTGATATTTTCTATAGTTCTTTCTGTTTCTACTTGGTTGATTTCAGCCCTGAGTTTGATTATTTCCTGCTGTCTACTCCTCTTGGGTGTATTTGCTTCTTTTTGTTTTAGAGCTTTCAGTTGTGCTTTCAAGTAGTTAATGTCTTCTTTTTTTTTTTTTTTTTTTTTTTTTTGGCACTTAGTTTTCCTCTTAGCACTGCTTTCATGGAGTCCTGTGGGTCCCTGTGGCTGGAACACAGGGAAGTCCTCCACGATGGCTGCAGGATGGCAGGCCCCAATAACCCAAAAAAGTCCATGGGTTTCCAAAATGGCTTTATTGGCATGACAGATAATAGTTGAGGCTGGATGTGCACCCTATGAAACTCAGGGCAGACTTGAGTTAAAAGGAGGGAGAAGGGGGGGTGTCTGGGGAAGAATGCTTAATTGGTTATGTCCTCTGGCCTTCAGGTATCTCATTAGTATGTAAATCTCTTGAGGCTGAGGCCTGTAGTCATGTCCTCTACCTGTGCCCTTTGGGAGGGGCTGCATCCTACATGACTGAATCAAGCAGGTTAATGGAGTTCCACACCACGTGTTAGGAGCCTGGATTCTGAGAGTACAGCAGAATAAATGCCCGTCCCTTGCAGGGTCTTCGGTCTACTTCCAGCCAGTGTTTCTGCCAAAAACCAAGACCTCTTTCACGGCCCTACAGAGTCCCACAAGTTTTGGTATGATGTATCCTCATTTTTGTTAAATTCTAAAAAGTCTTTAATTTCTTTCTTTATTTCTTCCTTGACCAAGTCATCATTTAGTAGAGCATTGTTCAGTTTCTATATATATGTGGGCTTTCCGTTGTTTCTGTCATTATTGAAGACCAGTCTTAGTCCGTGATGATCTGATAGGGTGCAAGGGATTATTTCAATCTTTTTGTATCTGTTGAGACCTGCTTTGTGACCAATTATGTGGTCTATTTTGGAGAAGGTACCATGAGGTGCTGAGAAAAAGGTATATTCTTCTGTTTTAGGATGAAATGTTCTATAGATATCTGTTAAATCCATTTGGTTCATAACTTCTGTTAATTTCATTATGTCTCTGTTTAGTTTCTGTTTCCATGATCTGTCCATTGCTGAGAGTGGAGTGTTGAAATCCCTTGCTATTATTATTTGAGATGCAATGTGTGCTTTGAGCTTTAGTAAAGTTTCTTTTATGTATGTGGGTGCCCTTGCATTTGGAGCATAGATGCTCAGAACTGAGAGTTCATCTTGGTAGATTTTTTCTTTGATGAGTATGAAGTGTCCTTCCTTATCTTTTTTTGATTACTTTTGGTTGAAGGTCATTTTTATTTGACATTAGAATGGCTATTCCCATTTGCTTGGAAAATTGTTTTCCATCCTTTTACTCTGAGGTAGTGTCTGTCTTTGTCGCTGAGGTATGTTTCCTGTATGCAGCAAAACCCTGGGTCCTGTTATGTGTCCAGTCTGATAGTCTATTTCTTTCTGTTGGGGAATTGAGTCCATTGATGTTAAGAGATATTAAGGAAAAATGATTGTTGCTTCCTGTTATTTTTGTTATTAGAAGTGGAATTATGTTTCTGTAGCTATCTTCTTTTGGGGTTGTTGGAAGATTACTTTCTTGCTTTTTCTAGGTTGTAGTTTCCCTCCTTGTGTTGGAGTTTTCCATCAATTATCCTTTGAAGTGCTGGATTTGTGGGAAGATATTGTGTAAATTTGGTTTTGTCATGGAATACCATGGCTTCTCCATCTATGGTAATTGAGAGTTTTGCTGTGTATAGTAGTCTGGGCTGGCATTTGTATTCTCTTAGGGTCTGTATGATATCACTCCAGGATCTTCTGGCTTTTATAGTCTCTGGTGAGAAGTCTGGTGTAATTCTTATAGGTCTGCCTTTATATGTTACTTTACTTTTTTCCCTTACTGCTTTTAGTATTTTTTCTTTGTTTTGTGTATTTGATGTTTTGATTATTATGTGATGGGAGGAATTTCTTTTCTGGTCTAGTCTATTTGTGGTTCTGTAGGCTTCTTGTATGTTCATGGACATCTCTTTCTTTAGGTTAGGGAAGTTTTCCTCTATAATTTTGTTGAAGGTGTTTACTGGCTCTTTAAGTTATGAATCTTCACTCTCATTTATTATCCTTAGGTTTGGCCCTCTCATTGTGTCCTGAATTTCTTGGATGTTTTGCGTTAGGAGCTTTTTGCATTTTGCATTTTCTTTGACAGTTGTGTCAATGTTTTTCATGGTATCTTCTGCACATAAGATTTCCTCTTCTATCTCTTGGTGATGCTTGCATCTATGACTCCTGATCTCTTTCGTAGGTTTTCTATCTCCAGGGTAGTCTCTCTTTGAGATTGCTTTATCATTTCTACTTCTATTTTTAGATTCTGGGTGGTGCTGTTTAATTCCTTCACTTGTTTTGTTGTGTTTTCTTGCAGTTCTTTAAGGAATTTTTGTTTCCTCTTTAAGGGCTTCTAACTGTTTATTTGTGTTCTTCTGTATTTCTTTAAAGGAGTTATTTATGCCCTTCTTAAAGTTCTCTATCATCATCATGAGAAGTGATTTTAATTCTGAGTCCTGCTTTTCCAGTATGATGAGCTATGTTCAGGGCATACTATGGTGGGAGAACTGGGTTCTGATGATGCCAAGTAACTTTGGTTTCTATTGCTTATGCTCTTGCGCTTGCCTTTCACCATCTGGTTAACTCTAGTCACACCTGCACTCACTGTTTCTGACTGAAGCCTGTCTTTCTAGCTATCTTGCTTGTGTCAGAACTCCTCAAAGTTCAGATGGCTCTGTGATCCTGAGTTCCTGGATGAAGGAACTGCTGGGACTCCGTTTGCTTTGGGATATGAAAATCTTGCTGCTCTGAGTGCAGTGGTTTCTCTAGGATAGCTCAGGATATGGTGTCTTCACAGGAGCAGACCAGCTAAGTGTCTGCCCCAGCCAAAATGACCAAGCAAGGGGTGGAAGGGGAGTGGTATTCTGAAGGGGCGGGATTTGGGTGGCTGATGGGTCCTTAGTGCCCCAGGCTTCCAATTGTAGCTCTGGGGTGTAGGGCAGTGGGAGAGAATTCTTACCCGTTGCCCTGATTTCAGTGGTTTCTATAGGATGGCTCAGGATATGGTGTCTTCATGGGAGCAGACAAGCTACGTATCTGCCCCAGACAAATAACACTAGCTTTGTAAGGGGAGACTTTATCCAGCATGAGTTTTAATTTAAGGGAAATTATTTTCAAATTGTAATTGATGCTTAATTATGAGAAGCTATGGGGGCTGCATATTTTCTGGTCTGCAGCATACACAAAATGTATGAAAGTTAGCTGGGTGCATATCAACCACAGGATGGTGGGAGATGATGTGGGGAAGCATGAGACATAGAAAGGGCTGCATTGTCTAGTTGACAATGTGTTAGACAATGAATCTTAAAGGCATATATTGTGATTGAGTGGCTAGAAGTTAATCTCTGACAGCTGACATTGTTCCCAAGCCTAAATGCCTATGCACTCAGAAGCCATGTTTAGGTTTACCCCAATAGAGTAGCAGTGTGGCCTTTTCTTTTGCTGTGAAAAATAATGATTTTTGGAGATTGATTTTTTTTTCATGTATGTATGTGCCTGAGTGCACATCTGAGTCTATGTATATGCATCATTAGCACTCAGGTGCTCACAGGGACCAGAAAAGGGCATCAGGTTCCCCGGATCTGGAGTTACAGGTGGTTGTGAGCCTCCTGATGTGGATGCTAGGAACTGAATTGAGTAGCAACCCCTGAGCCACCTGTGCAGCCCATCTTTGGTTATTGAAAATATGGCTTACATCTCCCTTTTCCACTAGAATAGTAAGCTTTTATACAGAATATCTCTTTCAGAAACTTTAATGCCATTAGCTTTTTATTATTATTTTTTTTCGAGACAGTTTCTCTGTGTAGCTCTGGCTGTCCTGGAACTCACTCTGTAGACCAGGCTGGCCTCAAACTCAGAAATCTGCCTGCCTCTGCCTCCCAAGTGTTGAGATTAAAGGCGTGTGCCACCAGTGCCTGGTGTGGCTTTTTAAAATTTATGTAAAGAGAGGTTAATGGTTCTGGAATTGTGCTTCAAATGAATATGGTTTGACAGAGAGATGGAGGAAGGGAGGGAGGGAGGAAGGAAGGAAGAATAGGGAGAGAGAGAGAGAGAGAGAGAGAGAGCCAGAGAGCCTTGCCTAAGTTGTTAAGAGGCATTATGGAGCTTTAAGAGGTCAAATGCCCAAGGAAGGAGAAAGTAATTTAGAGAACACAAAGTGTATCTGACATAGAGGCCATTTATTCTTTAAAATATTATAGTAGTTCAAATCGGATTTTACCAAAGTTCATAAAGTGGGATGGAGAACTGGGAAAGAAAGTGGAGAAACAAACCACCTCAGTTATGACCCTCATTATGGGATCCATTAAGACATATAATATCACTTCCACAATCCATAGACTATCTCTCTGTGTCCTTGATTTGTCCTCCAATATATCAGGAAAAATACTGCTGACATCTGATCACACTGGTCTCAGCTAAACACTACAGGATGGATGTAGCCACTTCATTCAGGGTAGGAAGAATCAAAAAGCCAAATCAAGAATCTGTGTGGTAGAAAAATCAATGAAAATATTATGGGCAAAATATTCTTATATTCAGAATTAACATATGTGGAGTGATGGGTGAGAAGGAATGAGCAACACGAGGTTCTCTCCATCCACCACGTGAGACTCTGGGGTTGAACTCAGATTGTCAGGCTTGGGAGTTGGCTCTTTACCTCTGAGTCAAGCCATTACCCCTCCTGATACATAGTAGAAAAAATGAACTGCTGTGTTTTCTGAAGCCTTGAGTATTTCTAGTTTGTGAGCAATTGTCTGATGTCTTAGGTGGGATTAAATATGGGCTCAAACAGCATATAGGACTAGTGATTAATTCTGTACAGGAGTACATCATCAATTCCACAGGCAAATATCTATTCACTCTTAACAGTAATAAAAACCAAAGGTGGGGTGGGAAGGAAATACTTTGGCTAGTTTACACTCAGAGGGTATGGACATGCATGACTCTTGTCAGAACAGCTGTGTTAAATGTACGTGGAAATATTTAGCAAAAAAGCATTATTATGTGCTTACTAGTAAAGAATTTAAACTGATTTAGAATGACTTATTATTAATCTCTCACAGTCTTAAGTGTATCTTAATTCTAAGAAGATGAATCACACAGGGATCCGTAACCACTGACTTAGAAACCCAGAAATAATCAGAAACGCTAGCCATTGTGTTTTCAGGACTTCAATTAGTTTAACATGTCTTTTGCATATACATAGTTAACTCATTTTCTTATTTCAGACAGAAATTAGGTATTCAATAGATATTAGCTGGTTAGCCATTACAATCATGTGGAAATCAAAGTTTTGCCTTATATTCAAACAGATCAACCTCTGAGGGAAATGCTTGCTGTGTTTCTTTTTGTAAATAATATTACCTATGATAATTCTTTTAATAAGCAGAATTATACATGCTTTTATTATGTACAGTGTTTTAATATATATATATATATATGTACTTTAAATTAGTATCTATCTATCTATCTATTTATCTATCTATCTACTGAAGAATGAAACCTAGGTAATATACATTATATCATACATTTATCATTTTTACAATAAAAATGTTTAGCAATTTCTAAAAACAAAAATATTAGCTATATTCATGGAGGTGTCTGTATCCAGCTTAAACTTTATATCCTCTAATAAGCATTTCTCTGGTCCTCTCTGCTTATCACCCACCCGAGATCCTAGAAACTTTCATTTTACAGGGTCAACATCTTTAAATTCCTCTTCTAGAGTGATCATGCCATGCCTGTGATTCTGTGCCTGGTGTACTTTAGGGCCATTCTCATTGTCACAAATGGCTGGGTAGCATTCTGTGGTACACCACATTCTCTCAGTCATTCATCAGCACGTGGAAATCTCCATTCGTTCTATCACCTTGGCTCTTTTGGAGACTGCAGCAAGCACAAGGCTTCATATATCTCCTTGGCATATTTATGCCACTTCCTATGGATATATCTCACTAATCACATGGTCAACCATTTACTGTCACTGTGCTTGTTAACTTTCTGAGGAATCCTCATACTACCTCCCATGGTGACTATTTTGCAAGCCTGCAGACATGTTTAAATTCCACTTACTCACCACTCATCACAACACTACTCTTTTGCTTGTTGATAGCATTTATGTTAACAGCTGTAATGGACTCCCCTGAGGAAGCCACACTGAGCCCTGGTGAGGAGCATCGCTGAACAGTTTTCACATGCTGTCTGCTGTTTCTCATGTTCTCTCCCCCTAGCATCCTTTTAGAGTTCTTTTCCAGTCTCCATGCATTTAGTATATTATCAGGTCTATTTCAAAAATATATTGATATATCAGTTTAAAGCATAACAGTTTAGAATGCTGGCTGCTCCATGGTGACTTACAACTGTTCATGATTCTAGTCCCAGGGTATCTTCCGCCCCCTTCTGGCCTCCATAGGTACTGCATGCATGTGGTGCACATACATACAAGCAGAGCATCCATACACATAAAATAAAAATAATTTTGAAAACAAGAACATAATCATTAATTCTCTATCCAGATGTAACACTTCTCAAAATTTACAATATATATATTTTATAGAGTTTGTCCTTTATTCACTTTGTTTTGTTGTTCTTTTTTTTTTTTATTTTAATTTTGGTTTTTCAAGACAAGGTTTCTCTGTGTAGTCCTAGCTGTCCTAGAACTCATTCTGTAAACCAGGCTGGCCTCAAACTCAGAAATCCACCTGCCTCTGCCTCCCAAGTGCTGGGATTAAAGGCATGCACCACCACTGCCCGGCCTTTATTTATTTTGTAATAGCACAAATAACAGAAACCCATGTTCATCAGAATTAAGAGTTTTGTTGGAAGAAACATAAACAGCAAAAAGCAAAGAAAATAGTAAAAATATTCTACCTAAGAGTATAAATTATTAAAATCTCACTATAATAAACATGGCAAATTTGAAAGCATATATATACATTTATATATATTATATAAATACACATATAGATATTATATAAATATACATATATATCTATTATATACATATATCAATTAGCTTCATTTAATCACATATATTACATACTTAATCAAAATACCACACTGAGGCCTACAAGGTACAATTGCAAGCTTTACAGTTAAAATAACATTTATTTAGGCATTTTATGATAGGCGTGGTAGCACATGCCTATAATCCATACACTTTGGAGAAAAAGAAAAGATGATCATAAATTAGAAGGCATCCTGGGCCACATAGAAAGTCCTAGAAGAGCCTAGGCACTATGGTGATGCCATGTCTCAAAAAGCAAATAGTAATAATGTAGAAATCTTGTATAATAAAGCAAATGTTTTACCAGAACACTTCTTTTTTGACTTATATTCAAAATCACATCCATTTTGTCAGGTTCATTTGATTCTTAATGTTCCTGAGAGTTCAGTGATAGCTTGTCACCACTGCTATCACCCGTCTGTGATATCTGCAGTCTAAGTGGCTCCCAAGTCTAGCGACAGTTCTTGTATACTAGAGGACAACCATTTATGGAGGATTGGGGACACTGTGAAGTGTTTTTCCTAGTCCAAAGATAATAACCCTCTTGAGATATTTTGAAAATAACCCCAATATGAGCCAGAGCTCTGGATCAGCCAGCCAGTCCACTTATTGCATCTGGGCAGAACTTTTCTTGCCTTTAAGCACATGAGGATTGAGGTAAAATAATCCTTCAGTAAAGTGAAACTCGACCACACATCAGCTGTGTGATCCTGACAGACAAGGAGTTTAACTTCAGTTTCAAGAACTGCAGAATTGTATTAGTGGTGGCCTCAACTCATCACTGTGGTAGATAATAGGATAATCTAGTCTTATGGTAGTTTCAGCCTGGTGAGCCTCAGGGTATGAGTTCAAATCCTACCACTGCTGTTTTAGGTAGTGCCTTCTAGATGATTCTGTGGGGTTCTCAGCCTACCTTTCCTCATTCATAAAATGAGGGGAGTAATTATAACTGTATTTCACAGTAATATTTTAAGATAAAAGGAACACATGTCCTCAGAATAATAAGCATGATATCAGTGTCTGTTACAATTTATTCATTGTGCCTGGCACCTGGTGAGCCCCACATTAATGGTTAATGATCACCTCAACTAGTTTATTGGTCACAGTCAGAGTTCCAATCAACAGCAGCAAAGGTGCTGCCATTAAAATGCATCTGCCTAAAATCAGGCCCTTCTTAAATTAAAATTAGTCACTTGTCTGCTGGATGCTTTGGCAGCCTTCTCTGAGCCCCTCATTACTGAGTCTAGATAGTTGCTGGACTTAGAGTACCATACTTGGCCTCTTATCTAGAAGGTCAGTGCTTTGCTTATTGTTAATTTCAGTATTTAATTTTAAATGTTAATATTCCCCTTCTCTCTCCTGGTAAGACTGCTTCTACATTTGTGTAGACTCACAGGATCTATCAAGTATGTCTGTAGTTGTGTTGTGAAGCCAACAAGGAGACTTTATTATTTTTCACTGCTGAGAATCTAACCCTCATCCTCATAGGTAAGAACTCTACCTCTAAGCTACACACCTAGCCCAGACACTTTGTAAGGTCTAGGCTTGCAATGAAATCTTTATTACTGTTGGATGGATAAACCCATTAAAACGTTACACACACACACACACACACACACACACACACACACACACACACACTATAGTAATGATAAAATTGCAGAAGTAAAAAGAAACATATACCTGATGTTAAAAAAAAATCACCAGCACCTGTCTGTGTGGATTAATAATTCATTTTGTGGGCTCAAGTGATGGCTCAGTCATTAACAGTGCTAATTGAGTTTGCAGATGTTCTACGTTTGGCCCTGAGACCTGAACTGGAAGGCCTTACAACTTTCTGTAACTCCAATTTGAGGGATCTGACACTATCTTCTCGCCTTCATGGGTGCCTGCGTACACATAGACAGACACACACATACACAAACACACACACATATGTGCATACACACACAGAGATATACACACACATACACACATGCACACACAGACATACACACACATACATACACACACCCACACACACCCAACTACATAGATATGTAAACAATCTTCTGCCCTGCACTCATTATTCCACAGTGCTGAGGGTTAGTTGGGTCTTTGTGTGTCTATGCTCTGCTAAACCCACCATAGGAGAGAAGTAGCAGCCCGAGAAGCACATGAAACCTCTCAAACACTTGAGACTATCAGTTTAGTTTAAGGTTCAAGAGATCTTTCAGCAACCTGAATCATTTTCTGGAAGAAAACAGAAAAAAAAATTAAAATAGCAGTAGATAGGAAATAAAATACACAGTCAATTAAACAACACTTTGTTTATAGGATCTCTTTCTCAATCATTGTCTTAATTGATCACATTTCTTGGCATGGCTGTGGCAGTTATATTATTTACAAGTCAAACATTTGAATTACCCGAAGGCAGCAGTTAGCATGATGGATGTGCAGTGTTGTGGAAGGTATTAGCTAATGTATAGTTTATATTATTATGAGGGGAGAAATGCAGACATTTCTTAGAATCGCATTCTAAAATTGGTGTGAATGATATGGAAAATATTGTTGAGACTACTCCCTAGCATGTGAGATGTCTGCCTATGTGAGATGTCTGCCTATGAGTTATGAAGAAAATAGAAATTTAGAAGCAGGAGAGGCTTCTAACAGGTGTTGGTGAGCTTTGTGAACGGGGCTGTGCAGAAATAAATGTTTTTGGTTCGTTTTCCCTTTCCTAGCCTGCAGCTTTTTAAAGCTCAGAAGAACGTGTTGTGTTCGTGACGCACATCACAAGTGAGAAGGTGACATAGGTTAATCTGATTGGAACTTTCTATGATCTATATAGAGATTAAAACAACATAATTCATGCCACAGACATACACAATTGTTAGTTAAAATCAAATGTTAAATAGAAAATATGAAGACAAAAAGCTATCTATTATAAAAAAAACTAGTTGAAAAAGAGTAAGTGAAAGAGGGGTGGAAGAACAGAAAGAGAGGGAGAAAGAAGAGGAACAGGAGGAGGGGGAGGAGGAAGAGGAACAGGAGGAGGAAGGAAAGGAGAAAGAAGAGGAAGAGAAAGAGAAGAAAAGGTTGCTGTCACCAATATAGCACTTTTTATGCCCAAATCTGAAGCCTTGATTCACTATGAGTGTTACAGCCCCTGGTCTAGAGTACCGGTTAGAATATTCTGGGAAATAGCTAAACTTATTTAGTTTGGGGAATTTGGGGGTGGTGATGGGGGCACTTTGCTTTGTTTGGCTTCAGTTTGTTTTCTTGAAATGGTGTCTTATTCTATGCCACCCAGAATTGCTTTAAACTCCTGGGTTCAACAAAATTATTCCTCTGTCTCAGCCTTCTATTATCTGGGACAATAGGCACAGGCTACATATCTGGCACACGTGTTACCATCTTTGCCACACAGTGACAAACAGGTTCTTAGGTCTTATAAACAAAGCATGGCACTTCCCTTCATTGTCTTCTTTTGTCCATCTTGATCCCTGCCCATATTCAACTCCTTCTTTTATTCTATGACCTATGTCAGGCACGTTCGACCTTTTGACATTGTGACGTTACGTCAGCTACAGAGTTCATGAACCATGCAATCAAGATCTTTTTTAAAAGTTTCATATTTTTAAAGTAAGCTCATGATTCTGTGTAGGGCTGCACTCAGACTGAAGCTGCTGATTGCCAAGCAGGTTTTTAGCACTGGCACCTTGCTAGCCTTCTGCAGCGTTTTCCAAGCTTCACACTTACGATATCGTTTGATGTTTCATCACCAAACTTAGTTGTACCTCTATTATCCATTCATTACTGCTTTATTGTTATTACTGCTACTTTCTATTACTATTTAATGAGTTGTATGATACACTTGATAATTTATTTGATAATATATTTCATGAAAATATATTCCATGAAAGGTATTGAAACTAAAACTGTGGCTGCCAAGAAAAAAAAATCCAGCAAGATAAAATTGCTCTCTGTCAAGGTAAAAAGCCACACCAGAGGCCAACTCTTTGTCAGTGGAAAATGGGTCTCTAAAATACCAATAACCTGTCATCAACTCTTATAGGCCATCACAGAGGCTGAGATGCCAGCCTGTCACAATCGACAGGAGTTTGGCTGTTCATAGTGAGCGTGCTAATCCTCAGAAGATGAGCAAAGCATCAACAGGGATTTATAGACCAAGTCCATAAAGAGACACTGTCATCAATTTTAGAACCTAACTGGCTGTGCCAAATGACAAGATTTGATGCAATGAAAACCATCCTTGGAGCTGAGGTGTGTCTCAGTGGGTAGAGTGCCCGCAGAACATACACAAGGCTCTGGGTTTAATAAACAGTGCCATATACGACAGGCATGGTGGCACAGACCTGTCATCTACCACGTGGGAGATAAAGGCAAAAGGATCCAAAGTTCACAGTCATCTTTGGCTACAAAGAAAACTGGAAGCCAGCCTGAGCTGTGCAAAACCCTGTTTCAAAACAATCAAAACCAAACGTGAGGAGAGGCCAACCTCAGCTTACCAAACTCACTTTTAAAGAAACACAAAAGAATGTCTCTTAAAATTATTTCAACTGCAAAATGATACATTGTTAATAACTGTTTCCCAGGTGAGTCTTCTTTTCTCCCACCCGCTTTCACTCCACATAGATAGCTACATTTTTTTAAGTCTGAAAAACAGCCTTTTACATATTTTCTGTGCATAAATAATCACAGACACATACAGGGTTACACTCAGCTCACAAATAAATATCAATTATATATCGAAATATATATTCAATTATATTCAGTTTTGCTATTTGAACTTAGATAACAAAGATGTCTTTAGCACTCTTACACCAAGAATACTTTGGTTATGATTTCTGCTAGAGACATCAACTTCTATGTACCTAAAATTTATGCATCTCCTCTCAGTGATACTGACAGAAAAACAGCATATCCACATGAATCATCAGCAGGGCAGCAGCTGGAGTTTCACCCTAGATAGAGACCTGGAATGTTGGATCTTTACTAGTTTGCAACTGAAAACCGTGGCCTCCATGAGATACTTTCACAGCCTTTTATAGGATGAACAGTGGGTACTTTTTCCTTGGACAATGTCACTTTGACTTGTAATCATTGTTTCTGTGTTCCATTAGGGCTGGGCGTGGACTGTATGGTATCGATAGCATGCCTGATCTCCGCAGGAAAAAGACACTGCCTATTGTGCGGGATGTGGTGAGTTACTCCTGCTTAATTCTCACTGGCTGCATACCTTGATGTCTTCTTTGTTAAAATGCAAATCCTTTCTCATTGACTACCTAGCCCATAAACACTTCATAGAGTAAAATATTCAGGGCCAGAATCTGTCATCACTAACACATTCGTTATTTCTTTATGATGCATCTGATGGAAGAAAGGGCTCTAACCTTTCAACAGCTTTTGACATCAGTGGAAATCACAGGTGTTTAGTTCAACTGACTTCAAAATTGAGCTAAAAGTAACAGCACAGAAGACCATGTAAGCTGCTGGGGCCAAGCTTGGCTGTTCAATGCTATGGAAGATTTCAAGATTAAATAGTGATGTTTTTGCTTTGGGTTTGGGTTTTGCTTGCTTTTGGTTTGTTTACTTCAACACAGCAAACTCCAGACGTTATAATGGAAACATACAATGGTAACCAATCTTCTAACATGTGACAGTTGACTCTAGCTAAATTACTAAGCTCCTCCATCAAAGAAGGTTGCAGTGCCCAAGTCTAATGACATACAATGTGTGTGCTAGTCCTGAACATGGCACTGAAGAGCCTAACTTCCTCTAAGGAAATATTTTGAGACTCCTCTGAAATGCCAATAACTTACAGTTACTGTTTAATGTTCTATAAATCATCAAAAGAAAATGCCTAGACCTGGAGAGATGTATAAGTAGTTTTAAATACTTACTGCTCTTGAGGAAATTTGAGGTTAGTTCTCAGTATCCAAGTTCGGTGACTCACAAACTGTAACACTAGCCGCATGGGGAATCTGCTGTCCTCTAGAGGTCTCCATGGGCACATGCACATGTGTGCGCACACACATACATACATACATAAACATAAGTGAAAAAAATCTGTGCTACCCCTGTGGTTGAATTAGGGAAGAGGTGAAAGAAACTGAGAAGAGGGTGACACTGTAGGAGGACCAGCAGTCTCAACTAATCTGGACCCCCGAGATCTCACAAACACCGGACCACCAAAAAGGCAGCATACACCAGCTAATATGAGCCCCTCAACACATATACAGCAGAGGACTGCTGGGTCTGTGTTCAGTCAAAGATGATGCAACTAACCCTCAAGAGACTGGAGGTCCCAGGGAGTTTCGAGGTTAGGTGGGATGGGGGATTGGGAGTGGGGACAGCCTTGTGGAGAGAGGGGCTGAGTTGTGAGTATGGGATATGAAACAGCGGAACAGTCAGAGGGTGGATTGGGGAGGAGGGGAGAATAAAATCTGGAGTGTTAAAAAATATTAATTAATTAATTAATTAATTAATTAAAAAAATAAAAAATAAATAAAAACGGCTTGGAAAAAAAGAAAAAAATCTTAGAAGGAAAAGCCCTTCAGAATGATAAGTGCTATTGCTGTCAGATCTTACTTTGGAAAGCATGCCATCTCGGTGTAGTTAGCTCAGATTTCTCGCTAGCTAGACATCTTGCAAACCTGGTGTGGTGTCACATAGCTGTGACAGCAGTATTTATGAGTGAGACACAAATTTCTAGGCCTAAATAAGTTAAAACTTTCTGTGGACATGTAATACTTTTAACAGTTTAATATCAAAAATTATTTTTATGTAAAAAATAATTTTCCTTTTAGCATCAATGTGAATAATTTTTAATACCAGAATGTTTGATTTTGCTAAGAAAACCTTCTAAATGTAATGACTTTCATTTTAAAATGGAAGTTATAGGTCTGGAGAGATGGCTCAGTGGTTGAGAGGACATACAAGTCTTGCAGACGACCAAAGTTCAGTTCACAGAACTGATGTCTTGGTATAGTTAGCTCAGATTCTTGTCAGGATAGTATGGGCACTTTAAAAAATTACACTAAGATCATTGTTATGCTTTTCCCATCTCTCATATGTTAAAATATTTAAATTTTATTTTCTTTTGCTCCTGGAATCTTCAGGCCATGGTAAGTGCTTTTCAATTTATTTCATCATTCTCTGCTCTTCTCAAATACACAGTGATTTTTATTCATGAGGTAAAAAGAGGACAAGATATACTTGGAACAGAGCCACTTGGAAATAAGAAGTTTAAGTTCCCATATGTATTGCAATCCCAGCACTCAGAGGGTAGCAAGGAATGAACTGTCCATGAGTTAGAAGCTAACTTAGTATACAGAGTGAGTTCTAGGCTAGCCTGGGCTATATAGTGATACACACATACACACACACACACACACACACACACACACACACACATACACACACACCCACCGGGGGTGTGTGTGTGTGTGGGAGTGTACTGTTAAATTCTCCAAGAATCCAACATCAAGTTCAGTTCTGTGAATCTAAAGTGTATATATACATAACAAATCTAAAAATAAAAGAAATATAAGATAAATATAAAACAAGTTTTTTATGCTGGTTAGTTTTAACTATCAACTTGGCACAGCCTAAAATCACTTGAGAAGAGAGTCTTAATGAAGAATTATGGAGATTAACTTAGCTTATAGACATATATGTAGGGAATTTCCTTGATTGACAACTGATAGATGAAGATTCAGCCCTTTGTGGGTTAGGTAGGGGGAGTCTGGACAGTATAAGAAAGGAGGAAGCTAGCAAATCAGGTTCCTGTTTTCTTCCTTCTTGATATGGGCATAGTGTGGCCAGCTGCTTCATTCCCTGCCTTGACTTCCCCAAAACGATGGATGTTTATTTTGATTGAATTATAATCCAAATAAACTTTTCTCTTCCCCCCAAGATGTTCTGTCCTAGCAACAGACAGGAATGAGCATTGTTACTAGGGAAGAAGAATACAGTTATTCTGGGCAAGACCTTCAGAAGTAACCTTTACATGTGAGCACAATGAGTAGAGACGGACACATGGTAACTTACTGATTTTGGTGTATTTCCGAAGCATTTCTGAGCAGACAAGCTGGTAGAGATGAATTCTCTCATCTGACTTCCCTTTGCTCTTGGTAGGGTGACATACCCATATCTCATTTGGAATTTCTGATTTCTAAAGTTTTCTGCAGCTGTGCTGTTTCTGATAGCATGGTGTTTAGGTAGGAAGCAGGTATTGCTGGCTGCTCTGTAAGCAAGACTATTTAAGATGTTGTCCATCTGGCACCATGGTACTCACTTGTAAAGGTTTGCAGGAGTATGTATCCCCACAAGATACGCAAAATATTCTGGAAAACACCATGAGAATCATGTAGTATCTGATGCGGGTCAGATCAGCCCTCAAGTCAGGCTGGGTAATAACAGTGCACATGTTTCTTAACGGATTGTGACTATTTATATCCTGGTGTATAACAAAGTTCTAGAAGCCTCTTGCTATCCCAGAGACTTTTAAGTAGTCATATCTCTTCAATGGACTTCAATCTTGTTAAGGGTCAAATGTCAGATTGGATTTGGGGTCTCCAGTTTTGACATTCAGTGAGTTCCAGTCAAGCTGGTATGATGCCAAAGCCCTTTTCACCAAAAACAATGACAGCTAGCTTTATTACATCTTTGCTTTCCGAAATGCATACAAGCCATGCTGTCTATATATTAACCCAACATTATCCTGCCTATTTCAGACCCTGGCTGCCCGGAAATCTGGCCTGTCCCTTGCTATGGTCATCAGGACATCACTGAACAATGAGGAGCTGGTAAGTGCCTTGCCAGTTATCAACTGTACTGATCAGATCCTTGGTAGCATACACGTTCTATATGAGATCTTGTTTGTCGTGCTTAGCCTAATGTCCCAGGAGTGACTGGGAACACAAGGAATTCCTGGTCCCTAACTAAACTTACTGAGAGCTCTGGCTTCACTACATATGATGCTCACACACCTTTTGTTTCCATGGCTTCTATTCATCCTGATAGAACTTAACTGTTTAGCTTCCCTCATCCCCCCAAAACTCCTAAAGGTATTTTTACACTGAGATTTTCCTTAACTTAAGGCAGCCTCTCCCTTCTGGTTAAATTGCTAGTTGCCTCCTCCAACATTTCACAGTGACCTTCATGGTATGGTATGGTATGGTATGGTATGGTATGGTATGGTATGCTATGCTATGCTATGCTATGCTATGCTATGCTATGCTATGCTATGCTATGCTATGC